>LOEQ01002578.1:174846-184850 GCA_001685075.1 Bramus lutescens
GTGCACCGCTGGATGTGTGCACCGCTGGATGTGTGCACCGCTGGATGTGTGCACCGCTGGATGTGTGCACTGTTGGGTGTGTGCACTGTTGGATGTGTGCACTGTTGGATGTGTGCACCATTGGATGTGTGAGTTCCCAGGTTCAGGAACATCTGCATACACCTGCCTTTTCCTCATTATGAGTTAACTTTTGTTGACAAGAAAAACAAGCCTTAGGAGCGTGGCTCCTCACACTATGAGAACCACCCTATGAACAAAGAGCAGAATCCGAACCTACAGGGATAACAGGAAGTGACAGCTCCTGGAATCTGAAGCATGGATGTACTACGTCAGTAGATGATAGGATGTGGCAGGTATGCAATCTGCTGTGGATTAGTCATTTGATGGACCACACAGTACAAATTCTTCATCCATATATGGTTTCTCTCCCCATCAGGCAGAGCCACTGTACACTACTAATTGGAGAATATTTCGTTCATGAAATTAGCTGCCGCGTTTCGGAACTGTCCTGTTTCAGGCAGACGGATGAGCCAGCTAGTATCCTTCAGAGAGCTATTTCCTCGGTGCATCATTCTCTAAAGGACGTTTTTAGAACCCTTATTGTTTTGAGAAATTACTAGGAAAAAGAGGCTCCTGGAAATACAAGAACAGAATGGGATGGGCCATCGGTGCCCTACTTAGAAGGTCACAACCTGCGCTAGGAAATACCAAAGCTCCAGAAGCCTTCCGATTTGTGGGAAATCCTGAATGGCTTAGCCTAGGGAACCTTTCCTAACAGAACCATCTGGAAAATGTACCTGGAGACTAAGGGCTGATGAGTAGTCAATATCCTGGATCTGTCTCCCTAGATGCTTGGATCTAACAAGCAAGAGTAAGAATTGAAAGGGTAGACTCTGAGGACCAAGGATGAAAGCGTTACAGGGAATTGTGTCCTCTGGTCTTCTGGGAAAACCACAAAGAGGGCCAGCCCGCTTAGCACGAGTTTCCTCAGGAGCACGCAATCAGAAACAGCTCTGGTTTCAGAAAGGTTTCTCACAACCACACAATTCATGAACCTCTGGCCCTGGCAACCACACAGATGCCAGTTCAAACCCTTTAACTTCCCCAAACAGTGACTTAGTTGGGCCCTTCCAAGGGTGACTTACTGCTCATGCTATGCTGTGTAGCTAGCTACCCAAGATCCTTTCTGAGTTTTCAAAATACCATTAGCTATCCCAAGATCTGTTGGAGTCAGGCCTTGGAGTAATAATATTTGCTATTTCCTCAGTGCCAGGTACTGCGCAAAGTACCATCATGGTACACGAATACTATTTCCCATTAGCTCATAGTTTCCCCGATGACTCCATGAGGCAGCTGTCATTAGTGCATCTCTTTTATTTATGCAGTAATGGAAGCTATTGGAGCTGGCTCAGAGTCACATAAAAGGGGACAACTCAAAACTCACAGGCAGGCCACTCATCTTTGGAGTCTGTGCCTTCACCGGCTGCTCTCAGAGTTAAAGGCTCGAGAACCCTGCAAAGTTTTAAAGGTTGCTTCAAACAATGCCAGCTTCATTATTTAATTCTCGGGGGGGGTATGATTTTAACATTCCTTCCGGTGTTCCTTTCAGCCCCCAAATTATCACACGAGTTCACAGCAGCTTCATAACTACATCTGAGTCTCAGCTTTAGAAGTCTCTGCATGGAATATTAAACATCAGGAGACTTGGTCTTCTCTGTACCTTGCTTTTATCACCCGCAAAACTGAAATCGTACTAGTTCACAGTATGGTAGGGGGAGTTCAGCAAATGCAATCTTAGCTTCGGGGGGGGGGAATAACCCATCTACAACCTTCTTGTTGTTCAATAATGCTGCATTTTCATGTTTAAAGTCTGCTGGGGCAATGCTTTCTCAGATCTGAAAACAACTCCATACAATGTCTCTCACCACAGAAACAGGACATTAAGGCCTTACAACAGGCAAGAATGCTTATTAGTGATAGGAATCAGTTAAGTATCGTCTTAGTCACTGTTCTATGGCTCTGAAGAAGCACCGTGGCCACAGCAACTCTTATGAAGCAAAGCATTTAATTGGGGCTGGCTGACAGTTCAGAGGGTTAGGTTGTCATCATGGTGGCAAACATGGTGACTCACAGGCAGACATGGAACTAGAGAAGGAGCTGAGAGTTCTGCCTCAGGATCTGAAGGCGGCAGGAAGAGAGAGTGACACTGGGCCTGGCTTGGGCATCTGAAGCCCCAAAGCCCACCCCCAGTGACACACTTCCTCTAACAAGAACACCCCAACTCTAACAAGGCCACACCCCCTAATTCCTGTCAAGTTGCACCACACCCCAATGACAAAGCATGCAAATCTAAGAGCCTGGGGGGGGCATTCCTAGTCAAACCACCACAGGTACTCAGACAAAAGAGGGTTTTTCTGAGTTGAACTTCTCAAAGTCCCTATGATGGCTTGGTTTCTTTATTAACCTGCTGCCTTGTACTCATTGGCCCTGGTGCTGCATTTCTCCACCTGAGTCTCACTATCACACGAGTACACTTTGCTCTCAGTCCTGAAAAAGTGATTGTTTGAATTTCATCAACAGAGAGCTGCTAGCTTCAAGAGATATGAGGAAAGAAGGGGTGTGTGGGGGGGATTACTCAAAATCCCTGTCATAATGGCGTAGCTCCCCTTCAGTTCACACTGTTCCCACCAAGTGACCACCTCCACCCAGCTCTCTCTCATCCAGGTTGTGGCATTTACTGGTCCGTGGCTGCTGGTGGAAGCTGCCCTGCAGGTTCTGTCCATGTTGCTTCATCCCTGGCTGTCTCCTTATGCCCTGACCATGCCCCTGGGGTCCAAATGCTTGGACCCCAGTTGGTGGGACTGCTTGGGAAGGATTAGGGGGTGTGGCCTTGTTGGAGAAGGTGTGTCATTGGGGGTGGGCTTCAAGGCTTCAAAAGCCCACACTATTCCAGTTGGCCTGGTCTAGCTCTGTCTCATGCCTGCTGATCCCACGTAAGCTCTCAGCTAGTGCTCTAGCACCTGTCTGCCTGATGTCATGAGCCCCACCATGACAGTCATGGATTCTACTACCCCTGGGAACTGTGAACCCCAGATTAAATGCTTTCTTTTTTAAGTCGCCTCAGTCATAGTGTTGTCAGAGCAACAGGAAGTCTAAGATAGGTTGATCCTGCTGTCATTATAGTATTTATCTCTAGGATCACATACTTAGAGCGCAAAAAGTTGATCAGATATGATGCCTTAGTTCCACTCTTTCAAAGGTTAGTTTCCCTGTTTTCCTTCAGATGTTCTACGTAACCCGTGGGAAGTACCTAAAAAAGTGTGGACTCTGGACTGTGTCTCAAACAATACATAATTCCTTTGGACTCCTATGACAAAGTCCCACAAATAGAGAGTTCCAAACAGTGAAAACATGGCTCCTCACAGTTCTGCAGACATTAAAGCAGAGACTGAGATGGTAACAACTCTGGCTCCTCTGAAGACTCTAGGGAAAGTCTTGCCTGGTTGGTTCCTAACTTCCTGGGGTTGCAATCAGTCTGGAATACCCCCTTGGTTTGCGGCTGCACTGACTCCAATCTCTGCTGGTCTTCACGGGTCTCATCTGCACCTTTCTGTTCAGTCTCCCTTCTCTAAGACTGCCAGCCAGCCAATGGGTTTAAGGTTCACTCGAAGCTAATCTGACCGCATCATCTCTAATTCAATCTATTAAACCCTATTTCCAAATAAAGTTGTACTTTTGAGGTTTGGGTAGGTATGCACAAGGGACTCGTGTATATATGTGTGTGTGCGTGCACACATACACACATGCACGTACACATATTTTAGCTTTTCAAGACAGGGTTTCTCTGTGTAGCCCTAGCTGTCCTGGCTCTCACCCTATAGATCAGGTTGACCTCGAACTCACAGAGATCTGCCTGCCTCTGCCTCCCGAGTGCTGGGATTAAAGGTGTGCACCACCACTGCCTGGCTAGATACAGTTTTATTATATGTAAAAAATAATTGCTGATAAAACTAAGTAATATTTTTCCCATCTTTGCTCATTCTGAGCACTACTACCTGATAACACAACTCTATCCCCACTAAAACCCCAGTCATTCTGCGCTTAGCCTTCTGGGTGATTCTATTGTTCATCTCACACAAGCAAGCAAAGAGAAAGGCATTTTTGTGTCAGTGCTATGAGAGCTACCTGAGTTTCAGTTTTCTACTCATTGATTGGAATCTCTGTGCAGAAGCATCACAGAAACGCAGTTTAATTTTTAGCTGTAAATATCAAAGTCACAGAAGACAAGAAGATTGCCTCTGCTTTCTCAGTAAAGTGCATTCCCTCTTCTAAAACACAAACAATTGTTTATGACTCTCAGAAGCAGGAGAAGGCAATGGGGAGAAATGAGTCATTCTCCTTGATAAAATGTAAAATAGGAAAAGGCCAAAAGCCGCCACTATGTTTCAGAATTATTGCTGGTAAACATGACAGAAATACAAAAGCAATGGAAGCCAACAAAGAGACAAGTTTCTAAAGAAATGGAGAAAACAATAACGCGAGAACATCGCTCTCTGGGTGCAAACCCTTGTATCTGGAAAATGACCCAAGGAAAATACGGCCAATAACAAGAGTGAAGTCAGAGTGTAATTCATTTTCTGTCTGATTAGCTAAGGCGTAACATAAGTCTGTCAGATAAGGGGAAAGAATGCATCCTGACTCCTCAGTCTTAGAACACAGTGCTTCCTCCATCTCTTCATCTGAACTCTGAACTGGTTTTGTGGTTTTAACAAAACAATAAACCTCAAGCCCCTCTAGACCACAAGAATTCAGACTGCCCAGCATACTCAGGAGGCTGAAGGCTGCAGTTCCTCTGACATACGGACTTAGAAAGGGGCATAGAGCATTGGAAAACAGCCAGGAGCAGGGCTGGATGTCAATTTCAGGTGGCAAACTGTCAGCACTCAGGACACCACGAACCCTCTTTGGAAAGAAATCAAAGTAGGGTTGGCGACGTTAGGTTTGCATACTGTTTCACATCGGTGGAAGGGTCTCTGAGCAAGTAGTGCCGGGAAGGCAAGATTACCCACAGGAAAGAGACGGGAGCTCACGCTCTCAGTCCACTTGGGACACTGCTGTGTCATGAACCCGTGAGATGGGAACCACATGCACATGTTTCCCAGAATTTTGAACATGGGAGGCCAAGATCAGAGAACCAGCCAATGGGGTCTATTGAAGACTGCGTTCTCACAGACGCCACCACCTCCTCTGCAAGGTAGGAGGGGAAAGCAAGTTCCCTGAGAGCCCTTTCATAAGGGCCCTTTCTCATGCAGCAGGATGCTCTTCTGACCTAACTGCCTTCCATTTACATATACTAACACCACAGCCTTGGGGGGCAAGACTTTGGCGCATTAGAATAGCATAATCACAAGAACACTCATACCAGCGCAGAAAATAGGACCACCCATTTAATCCTTGATGAGGATCCACAACATAGAAAGAACAACTCAACAATCAAACAAATAAATAAAAACCCACCATGCCACCATATTGAAAACTCAGCAAAGAATCTGAACAAACATTTCTTCAAAACTGACATATAAATAACCAACAACCATCCAAAAAGATGGCCAACCCTGTTAGTCTTTAGAAACATTCAAATCGAAAATCACAATGATATCATAACTAGTACATGATAACTAAACAGGGTTTGTAAAACAAAAACAAAAACAAAAAACAACAAAAAAAAACCTACCTCTTTAGCAAGCTTTTTACTTTTTAATTAGAGGCTGAGGCTTACTAAAGTTGCCCAAGCTGGCTTTGGATTCACATTAGATAGCCAAATAGGCCTTGAACTTGAAATCTTACTACCTTAGTCTGCAGAATGTCTAGGATTATTGGACTGTATCACCGGGTGCCACTAGGATAGCTGTTATTTAAAGACAGAAAATAAGTATTGATGAAAATGTGGAGACATGTAAAGCTTGGGTTATGGGAACCACCAGCAGGGCAGCTATTGAAGAAGGCAAATGATTAAATGGTGGGTGAAACAAACATGTTTCATAACTGGGCAAATACGTTATACATTCTCCATAGATCTTTGTAAAAGTCGTAGATAGTCTCATGGGTATGAATGGATGTTTTCAGGATCGGTAGGGTGCATAGCAGTGAAGACTTCTAACAGCTACAGAGAAAGGAAAAGAAGACACAGCCGAGGATCCCTCCTTTCCAGCCATAAAAAAAATCGCTAAGCTCTAAAGACTTGTAAGAATTTCTACTACGTTTATCTAAACATATGTTTACAGCGCTTCATTCATTGCCTAGTCCGGTCCACTATGCAGCTATGACTCCTGGGACACTCTATCAGGAAACCTTGTCCTCAGAGGACCAAAGAGTCAAGCAGATACTGCAGCGCAACAACTCGGAGGAAAAGTGAACTTGGAGTTCCAGGTGAAGCACAGTGGTTTACCCCATGACCCAAGGATTTTGGAGGCTGAGGCAAGAGGATTGCTGTGAGTTTGAAGCCAACCTGAGCAACTTCACAAGTTGCACAGACTACACAGAGCTATCTTGTCTCAGGGAAAAGAAGAAAAAAGAAAGTTGAAATGGAAAGCAGGGTTCACAATAAACATGTACAATCCAGTGTTATGGTATGTTACTCCAGCACTGAAAACACTGGCTCCCCAAATGCACTTTTACCTGTGAAATGTCAATTGGTGCAAGTCAGTATATTCCGGAAGTACATAGAGGCGCCCTATTTCTCATGCTCAAATCTTTCGGAAACACAGAGCACGTTCTTAGAAGCTACTATTTTCTCTGGATATTAGGAGAGGGTGATATTCCAAATAATTTAATTGATGCTTGATTTTAATTGGTGCAATTCAATTGATGTTTTCAAAACAGCATTACTACAAGAACATACATGTGCACTACAAAGAGCTTCAGTTAAGACTTTGTAGCTACTAGCAGCCTCCTCTGAGCTAAAGTACAGACCAATATTATGTGCTTCCCGCCTCTGCAGTCAGAATACTCCGGTGGAGAACTCTGAGCAGTGCTATTTTAAGTATTCCATAAAACGGGATGAAGCGCCACCCACAAGAACAGTTTCTGTCAATCACGAGCCTCCTCTAAATTAAGCACAGCACAAGGTGCTCTTTAGATGCTCTTCCTTCCTCTCTACAGTCCTGCCGGGTAGCGACACCACAGATCAGGTGATGATGCTGGGAAGTTCAAGTTCAAGCAGGGAGTCGGTGACAAAGGCAGGGTAAAATGGAGGCCGTCTGAACATCATACATTTTCTACTAGGCATGCTAAGTAGGACAGACATGCTATGACTCTGAGACCTAAGAGTCTTAGAATGAGTTATCACTCCAAATTGTTAGCAAATAGTAACAAAGTTTTGAACAAAGGGCACAAGGGTTGCCCGCCACTGCCAAGTCTATTGGCATTTTCATCCAGGAGAAAGTACATTGGGTATTGATCGCCAAACCCAACTTTCAATACAAGAAAGGATATTCTGGATTGAAATACTCATTTCAGGTCTCAGAGAAGATCCTAACACAACAGAGTTGGATAATAAAATAGAGTTACAAGAGTATTTATGGTCAATGGTGGAGGCATGGAGGTTCTGTCTTTTTGGGAAGTAACAGGCCCCTTCTGCAGGATTTTCCCAGTTATAAAGAACAATTATCAAGTTTTCAATAGTTTCCCTAATCTCAGTAGGGCTAGTGTTTGATACCTTAGTAAGTAGCCCTTAACGCTTTAGGCCTTTCTCAAAAGGCAGCCTGACTCTAGTTGCCAGCACTGAGGAGTTGCATCACTCCTGTTAGGGACATCAGTGAGGAAACAGGACAGACAGGAAGGAGTTTCATGTTGAGGAAGGGCAGGGTGGATGAGTAATGCCTGTGTGCCTCTGGGACAGATAGTGCTCTTTGCTCTTGAGTGGAAAGATAAGCCTGGGCATTGTGTTAAGACCAGGCCCTCTGACTGCAACAGGATAGTCTAGAAATAGTTCAGAAGCACGGACTGCTTGAAACTCATAAACGTGCTTTCAAGAGAAGGTTATTTTTATAACGCAAATATGCACAGGAAACCTTATTATTCCTACTAACGCTCCATAGTAAAGATCTGCATTGTCCTAACACAAAGAGCTTCTTGGACTGAGCCCCAGTCAAGCTGGTTTACTTAAAAACCATGAACACGTCACCCAATATCGTTCTGTTCCATACAGCATCTTCCTACACAGACTGCCTTGAACCATCCCTGCTTGGCTTTCCAAGACCCAGTGGTGAGTTTTGCCCTCTCTTTGAGCCACTGACTTGCATTCTCATAAAATGTAAATCATGGTTTAATTTCCATTTTTTATATTCAACCTGTGTCTATACGTAAAACTGCTATTTTTTAGCTACCACAAAACATAACCTTATTTAACTGTTTATAGAACGTGCCTAGGTGATTCACTTGTAATTCTTATTGGTACAGAGATTTCTCATCAATTTCATCTCATGCTTAATGAAAGTTTTGCTAAACTGACATTTCTAAATAGAGATTTAGCCATATCCTTCAAATTAAATGCACATACTCTTTGCCTTAGCAATTTCATGCCTGGAAATTAAGTTTGTTTAGCAATATTAGCACAAGAGCTGTGTGTAATGGCACACTCCTGGAATTCTAGCACATGAGAGGCACAGGCAGGAGATTCGGGGGTGGGAATCCAGGCTGGACTACACGGCAATACCAAACAAAGGGGACACCAGCACAAGTGCCCAAAAACATACGTGCAAGTGGTTTAAAAGCACTTTGGTCATTCCCTTGAGTCGGTGGAAGACACGTTCCAAGAGTGAATACCTGGAACTGCATGGTACACTAAATCTTTTCTCTACTGTATGATACACACAATAAGGCTTCAGCTAGAATCAGCCAGTAAGAGCTTCACAGGAAGAACTAGGAATAACAACAGAGTTATCATAGTTCCTTATTGCCTTGCTATGATAACTCTGATGGTTTACAGTACCTGGGCCTCTGCTATGGAGGGAAGCAGTTCCCGCCTCCTCTGAAACACTGTGGGTCCTGAGCATCATTACCTGTCACTTTGTGGCCAGAATGAAGTAAGGGTGCCTGAACAAACGCACCCCAGAACTGCTGCCGTCAACGCCACGGCCCAGAGGACCCCTGTGGTCAGCAGACAGGTGGCACATGCACTATGCACAATGGACATGTTTAGAACATAATGTATGTGCTTTTCTTTAAGCAGGCAAACACAAGGCAGTTGTTGGTCATCTAAACGGAAAACGATGCAGCTTCCCTATGGACTCAATGTAAAAGAGGAAGAATCCCAGTTTTCCCTAAGTATCTAAAAATTATAGAAATCAAAAACCCGCAAGCGGAGCAGCTGGAGCTACTACACTTACACTAGCAATGTTGGAGCCAAGCCAAGGCCAAAGCTGTGGCTAAATAAACAACGGTCATGTCGAGGGCTTTGAAGACGTGAACAACAAAGGCTCCTCTGATGGTGGGGTGGCCAAATGAAGACAAAAGTAGAGAAAATCTGGGCAGTGTGTGTGCTACGTACGCTTCCTTTACAAGAACGTTTATAACTCAGGAGTCGCGGCCAGAGTCCCTCGTGTCAGGAGGCCAAGGGAAAACTGTCCAAGGTTAGCCTGGGCTACAGAAGAAAAATTACAGCTCAAAATACATAATAAAAGGGAGCATTTCAGTGGATACGTCTACTATATATAACCCACGGTTAACATTTCTTTATTCTGATAGAGCAAGGAAGACAATTTGTACCATTACAAATTGTATATTAAAAAAAAAACCAAAGTTCTCTTGTAATATTGTGTGGGTAAATCTTTTCTTTAACAACCTTATTCTTTAAAGACATGTATCAGGGATGCCTCTGACAAAATAGTTCAAAACGAGACAAGTAAAAATATGCCTTTCACATGGATCTTGTATTAAATACCTATGTATTGGGCTGGAGAGATGGCTCAGAGGTTAAGAGCACTGTCTGCTCTTCCAAAGGT
>LOEQ01002579.1:19168-42635 GCA_001685075.1 Bramus lutescens
ACAAACCAAAAACAAAAAAGCAAAGAGAAGGGGAGAAGAGGCGAGGGGAGGGGAGGAAAGGGGAGGGGAGGGGAAGAGGGGAGGTATATTTACACAAGGGAGTGTTTCTCAGAGGTTTAAAAAAAGAAGACATGAAATTTGCAGGGCTGGGAACTAGAAAAAGAAATTATCTTGAGTGAGGTAACACAGACCCAGAAAGATAAAATAAGGTATACAATTCCCTTACAACTGAATATTAGTGGTTAGGTAAATGCTAATAAAGCTATAACCCACAAATCCAAAGAGGACAGGTAAATAGAAGGGCTGTGGGGGTGAAAGATCATGGCTTTCCCTGGAAAGGGGAAACAATAGACTCTGCAGATGGACTGTGGGTGGGGGTGGTGACAAGAGCAGGAGGGATCAAGTGGGCAGGGAAAAGTGTGGAAAGAGGTGGCTGGAACTGGGGAACACTGGAGGGTGAGGGTGAAACGTCCTGCAATCTCTGTGGCCTAGTGAGGACTCCTAGTACTGGAGGATAGAGTCTAAACTAGCCATCTTTGTAGCCAGGCAAGTTTCCAGGGGTGGAACCTGGTTACATTTGGTTGAGTTGTTATTTGGTTGAGTTGTTAGCCAAGGAGGTCTCGTGGAGATCCCTAAACAACCCAGGCTGACAATAAGACAGAAAGTCACTCTCCAAAGAGTGACTGCAGGGTGGGGTCACTGCCACGGACAACATCTATACATTTCTTTGAACATAGAGAGGTCTAGCTGGTCCCTGCATAGAGCCTTCATCCCTACACTCTAATTTTTTTGGCATGAGAAGGTACTCTGCAGGCTACAAAAAGAAAAACCTGGACACTGATGCAACCACAAAACCTTCCACCTACTGTATGTCCTGTCTGGAAGATGTGCTGGGGCAATGGTGTCACAAAATTTGTGGGTGTGGCCAATTAATGTTTGTTTTAACTTTAGACCACAGAATGAGAGAGAGCGCCATGCCCTACATGCCTTGAGGGCCCAGAGACTTGACTATCAGTGCCTTGTCCAGTCATCATCAGAATGACTTCCTCTGGCCACACATGGAGTGCGTACAGAGACCCACAATCAGACAGCTTGCAGACAAAGTCTAAACTGGAGGTCTCCATCAAGTCCCTCCCCTTCAGAGATCAAGAAACACAGAGGAGAATATGACCCACTGAATCATCTAAGCTGGACACATGTGGACTCACAGAGACTAAAGGGGCAAGCAAGGAGCTTGCATGGTTCTACACCAGGTCCTCTGTGTATATTATGGCTGTTAGCTTGGTGTTTTTGCGAGACTCCTAACAGTGGGAGCGGGTGTGTCTCTGCCTGCTCTTGAGACTCTTTTTCTCCTATTGGGTTACCTTGTCCAGTCTCAAGCTTACGCCTTGTCTTACTGTACAATGTCTTGTCCTCAGTAGCTGTCATTTCTTGGCCTGCGGAGGAAGCGGAGGGGGGAGGGGTGCGTGGATCTGGGAAAGAGAAAAGGTGGTGGAGAGTTAGGAGGAATGGAGAGAGGGGAAACTGGTTGGATGTACTGTATGAGAGAAGAATCTATTTTCAATTTAAAAACAGAAAGAATGTTTAAGAGTGGTTAGAAAACTTTATGAAGTTAACCCCTGTTCTCTAAGAACAAAAAACCCTGTAAATCTGTGCCCCTCTCAGGACCTCAGGACCAAGGTTGTTCAGTGTATACATATTCCATGGAGCTTTGTCTACACAACATGAAGAGGACAGGGCTCTATACAGAAGTCTCGAACAATAGGAACAAGAGCATGCATACAAAGCACTCCCTTCATAGTTAATGGCTTAAATCTTTAGTGAGCTGCTATGAGCCAGCTCTTATGGTGGGTTCTGGATATAGAGAAATGAGCAAAATAGAAACCTCTGCTCTCTGCTCTTCAACTCCAGCCTCCAACTATTCTCCACGCTAAACAACTATCACACAACTACTGCATGGCATTTATAATATTTTTACTCTATAAAAGAACAAATAAAATGGAAGATAAAAAAATACCTCAAACACTCAGAACTGATGAACTAAAAGAGAATTTTCTTATGTAAATAAGCCTCACTTATGCCTGTTAAATACCAAATGCTTAGTTAGTAGTCCCTTGCTCTCATGATGTAATTCTAACCTTAGAAAAAGTTCTTATAACTATGTCAGCAGGCTTGTAGTCTCCAGTATTGCCCAGACTTTTAAATGGCAATAGTCACTGAAAACTAGACTTGAATACTAGTACATACATAGATCATTATGCAATGATCATTTAGGAAAAAGTACTAGCCTGGGGCCCTAAATATGACTAACTACAATGTCTACTTTGTCTTTGAATTTATTTGAGATTAATTATACCTCTATTTGGAAATATAGCTTCAAGCATTTGTCACCATTGCTTTTCCAAAATCCAAGGCCCACGTCTACCACTTACTACATTTTTATTTTGCTTCAGAACTGCCCTGCTGTGTAAGACAATGTGTCATGGTTTGAGCGAAATAGTTCGAGGTCAAGAGAGTAGCAGGGACCTAGTAAAGGCTCCATTTGTTAAGAGGTAGAAACCTGTACACATCATCACTTGACCCTTCTACGTCTTAATTTTATACTCTAGAAGGAGGTGGGCCCTCTTCTTTCAGAAGTTAATTGTGAGCATGCAATGGCAGGATACATATAAAGCATTAATACAGAGCCCAGTTACGGAACTGACGCTTGCTACTGTTACTCTAGTCTTGGTACAATTTTTAAGATGGCTTATTACAGCCTCTCTACTTCTTGTCTTATTACATATGGCTTAAAACGAAGCCACTCAGATTCTATATCAAATCATTTCTGTACCAATGACAAATCAGATTTTCTAAAATGTCCCTTTAATTCTTCCCTATTTGTCTAATGTTCACAACTAAGTGGAAACAGAGTCAGACATGCACCACTGTCACAAGCGGTCCAGACCCATTTCTTGACATCACCATCCTCTTTAAATCACAATCTAAAATGAATAAAGCTTTCACAGAGAACTCCACGAGAACGAGGCCTTCTTTGAGATCATTTCTCTCTATCAAGGAAAACACAAGTAATTTTGCAGAGCTAAACTGGCATCACAGCATAAAGCAAATGTCCAGCCCATTACAGTAAGAACAGCTTTGGCTGGTATCACAAAATCTTTGTCTCTGTGTCAGAGTATAACATTTGCTATATCTTTATTTCTGATGAACCTTTCAAGATGTTCTATAGTTGCTGACCACAGCAACCAGGAAGTCTCAGAAATAAAACAGTGTTTAAAATTTCAGTGAAGGCTCAAAAATAAAATAAAATAAAATAGCTAAATAACCTAAACAGTTATAGAAGGCACCAAAAGGCTGGGGTGGCTTATGTTTCTGCACAGAAGCAGTGCTGCTCTACTCTCAATGATACCATCATACTACAGGTCTTTCACCCATAATAAAAAATTAAAATCTTGATACTCATATAAAGTGACATCAATGAATGAATGGATTTTGTTTAATGTGTGTGAAGAATAGAAAACTATTCAACCTTCAAGAAGCAGGACAGTATGCCATTTGTGACAATCTGTAGACATCATAATGTAGACAATCTGTAGACATTATGATGAGTGAGTTAGGCATGCACAGAAAAAGAGTATCACTGGTGTGAAATAAAAAAAACTAAACAGACAGAAATATAAAACAGAGCGAGGGAGGTTTCTTGGTCAAAAGACACAAAATTTCATTCAGACATAAGTTCTAGAAATCTTTTGCATAGAGTGGTGGCTATGGCAAAAAAAAAAAATAAAGTTCTATATATTCAAAGTAGCTAGATAGAAGTAAGGATTCTAAATGTTTACACCACAAAGAATAGTAAGTTGAAGGGATTGATATGTTAGCCAAAGTTAATCATTCTGCAATGCGTACATACAACAAAACATCACACTGTGCTTCTAAACATGTAGAATTATTCATATCAAAATACAAATGGAGGCTGGAGAGATAGTTCAGTTGTTAAGGGTAACTGATGATTTTTCCAAAGGACCTCAATTCAGCTACCAGCACCAACACAAAGGCTCACAAATATCTGAAACTCCAGTTCCAGAGAATCCAATGCAGGCTTCTGGCCTCCACCAGCACTGTACACGCATGGTTCACAGACATACATATAGACAAGGTAGCCTATTTTTAATTTTTAAATACAAATTAAAATATAAAAATATAACAAAACTTAAGTTACAAAAGAATTAAATGAAAAGACCTTTATATCTCAGTATTCTAAACCCCTTTTTAAAGGATCAATACCTCTGTCACAGACGGAATTTTATAGCTTCCAGTGGTTAGTAGACAAAAGCATGAGTCAAAGACAGGTGTATTCGAACAGTGAATGAATAACTGGACCAACGTAAGGACCTGAGACCTACGGAACAAAGGCTGAGGACATTCAAATAATGCACTATGCATTTTCTTAAATTTATTTATTTATATGTTTGTTATTTAATGTGTGAGTTTTTGGCTGAATATATGAGTGTCGCCATGTACATGCTTTGTGCAAGCAGAGGCAGCAGATATTTTGGAAGAGTTACAAATGGTTGTGAGCCACCAAGAGGGTTCTTGGTTCTGGGAATCAAACTCATTTCTCTGAAAGAGCAGCAAGTGTTCTAAACTGTTGAGCCACCTCTCCAGACCTCAAAAGCAGTCATTAATTCCTAAGAGGAAGCACTACTAAATCATTAAGACTAAACTCACTTAAGGAATTATCTTTTAACATGAAATTATCATCCTGGAATATTTTAAACATGCATTTAAAAATTCGGGAACTTATGAAACTCACAAGTGACATCTATTTATAAATAAGCCAAATACAGAAGCATGTGATCAGTTTCATGATGTTTCTTCCTCCCACATAAAATTCTATTCAATCACACCCCATAGTCATTTTTAATTTTTACTCAACCTTTAGTGTTTAACATTCTTATATTTAATAAAAATGAATAAAAATATTTAAAATACATATTTGACTTTCTACTACCTTGCTTAATAATGGTGCACTAAAAGGTACAGCAGCCTGCATGCTAATGCAAAGCAGCAATACCTGTACTCAAGAGGCTGAAGCAGAGGAAGAAGGAGCTGAAGGAAACACTGGACTACACAGCAAGTTATAGGTCAGCCTGCAGAACTGGTGAGCCCTTGTCTCAGCCAGACAAAGGTAACTAAGGTAGGCAGCTACCAGGATAGAAGAACAGTGAGGGCAGGGTATTTGGACATTTTCATCATCTGATTTCAAGACCATGTGGTTATACCACTCATTCAAAAAGAAAAAAAAATGGAAAAAGACATCTTGTTCAATGTAAACGTGTTCACAGTTAACTATCACTCAAACTGTTTTCCTGAGGGCTGAGGATCATGTATTCTCAGTGATCTACCTGCACATTCTAAAATGTGAATACGTGGATAAATAGTCCAGTTTAATTTTAGCATTGACATTCTACAGACAGTTGTCATACGTGGGAGAAAAGAGAAGGAAAATCTTGTTTTATGCAAATTCTTCACATTTCTTTTATAATTGATTATAATTTTTAAGTATTAAAGTTTAAAACATTCTTTATACTCAATCTAACCCCTAGATAAACACTCAGAGCAGACTGTAAACTAAACTATGGCAAGGAAGCTGTTGATACTCTTAGCACTTCTAAAGATCTTAACAAATAATGTCAAATTTTAATTCACATTCTGTACTAAAGGAAGCAATTCAAGAAATATCTGTTTCTCTCAATAACACAAATACCCAACCTCAAGCATTACACTTCTACTTGTGTCCCGTAGTCTAAAATGCTTTAGCAACACTTATTTCCATACTTGAAGCTATAATCTTAATATATACTTTTTTCTTTGGTTCTGTCAAATGATACTATAAAGAAGCATTAAGTCTTTAAAAATCATAATCTTTAAGAGGAGAGTATAATCTAGACCATTAAATAGTTACAAGGTTAAAAAAAAAGAAGCAAAATAATCTACAAGAATCCTTTTCAAGGTTTTATCAATAATATTCCTAGCCAAAGGTATAAGAGATTTTGAAAATAAAATTCAATAATATGGCAGGGATTCTCAAATATTATATTGTACCATTCTGAAGTCATTCGCTGTTTTAGAGGCATGCTTCAAAAAGATATTTTTAAATGAACATATGCTTTATCTCATTAAATGACTCATTAATCTAGTGGTTAATCCCACTTTGGGGGAATTACATTGTATGACAGAACAGTAATACCTATGTCCCCCACAAGAGTAACAGAGAACTGAACTTTAAGGTCACCAGAACCTTATACATATAGAAATAGTCTCTTTTACAAGATATAATCAAGCAATCAGTGTGAAAAGAAATTTAGCTAATAAACTAAGTCTGTAAACAATACCAATGTCCTTCAGTGAGTGATTAATGAGTCAAGCCCAAGTCCATCCAAACAATAGATAAATACTCAGTATTAAAAAGATAATAAAGAGGGCTGGAGATGGTTCAATAGTTAAGAACATTTGGTACTCTTTCAGAGGACACAGATTTGGTTTCCAGCACCCTGTTGGCAGCTCACAACAGTAACTTAGCTCCACGGCTCCAGGGTATCTGATGCCCCCTTCTGGCCAATTCATGAACTACTCACACGCATGGTGTACATACATACATTCAAGCAAATACACATATTAAATATAAATCTTTTAAACATCTTTTAAAGAAAATGTCTTGATATACATCAATTTGGTGAATTTCTGGGAAGTAACATTAAATGCAAAACAGCAATCCCAAAGGCGATATCTGGTTTCACTTTTTAAAATATTCTGGGAATAATGAAATTCTAGAAATGGAGAACATGGGATGTCTCTGTAGTACTTCCTGTAATTGCATGTGAAACGCCAATTATCTCAAACTAAGAATTTCAATTATATAGTCAAGAGTCGATGATTTCATTGTTATCGCACATCATACAGTACATTCACAAACCAGAAGGGCTAAAACATAACCATACAATACAACCTCAAGTAACCACCCTCAACTATGTGGCCCATGATTGATAAGGACATTATTAATTAGCACACAAACTGTACCTTTAAAACACAGTAATACTATCTGAGTCACATAAACAGAAGCTGATTTCAGTGGCAACTCAGTTTTACAGTCTCCAGAAGAACAAAGGGAACGAGAATATAGTGCCTAATCAGCCACAAAGAAAGTGTGGGTGAGAACAATGACCAAAGTCATGCTAACAATGCACTTCCAATGAATGAGAAGCTAGACATATTAGGGACTCAGCTGTAATTCAAAATGAAGCTTACCCGATGCTTTGCTTTAATTTTCTTCCTATATTCTTCTTTGTCGAATTTGTCCTCTTCCTGAAGCCTTTCCTTTGCTTTGTCTAAGTTGATACCACCAGTATCATCTTCTTCCTCCACATCTTTTGAAGCAGATTTCTGAATCTGTGGCCACTGCTGAACCAGCTAAAGACAGGAAAAGTTAAGTATAGGGTAAAATGGACGGGGCCTCTACAGAAACAGTCTGCTTTTGAGTATCCATTTAAAATGAGGTATAGGGCCCACCTTAAATGTGTGATTTCTTAAAATTTCTCATCAACTTCATAATTAAAGTAAAATGCCATAGAAAAGGCCTTCACAGCCCAGGCAATACTGCCATTATACTGTGAGCACATGATTAAAGACGATTTCACACAAGTATTTGGTCAGGGTGATTACAGAATAAAAACACTTCCCAAAACAGTTAGTTGTTAATACTCTGTCCTCCTGCAACTAAGCTCAAAACCATCTGCACAGAGCAGAAAACTGGGTGACACTGTATCTCCTTTGGGCTACACCCAGGTACCTAGTATAAACCTCTAACACAGCTCATCAAAATGTGTTGTTCTACATTCCTGTTTCTTTTAGTAAATCTAATATCCTTATGAGTACCTATTATATGGTTTCCTCATTCATCCTAAGAGACCATAACAATGTGATAATTAAAACTCATCAATGAGTCATGCATATATCAAGTAATATTACAGAGCGAAATAACTATAAAGGAGAAAACTGGCTTGGGTTTCAGAGACTGCTCATAATTCCACACAATAATTTATGGATAAGAACAAAGTGACAAGCAAATGGATCCAAAAGGAGACTTGGCTGAGTGTTCAGACCTTTTCACTGGTTTAGTGTGTCGTGTTAAGTAAATTTATTATTATCTGGACACTTGTGCCCCTTCTAGATCTAAAAAAAGGAGGCAACTCAATAATTTCCTTTGTCTCACACTATAAAGTACAAGCTCTAAACAATTTAGACAAAGTCATTCCCTTAACTTAAAAGTTTTAAATTAAAAACTGGTTGCCAGAGCATCTAAAACCTATACTTCTAACTTGAAAGTATGCTAAATAATTGTCAGAAAAACATAAATTTTCAGATAAACATCTCACAGCTACTCATACAACCTTGGTACTGATGCCATTCTTCAAGGTGAGATTTCCATAATCTTATTCTTTTGGCAGCCAATGGTGGTAGCAAAAGAACTGCATGACAAACTATGTCAGTCATCACTGGGCCCCCACGTTGTGAAAGGGATCCATGGTGAAGAGATAACACCAATACTCAGACATCTCATCCAAGTTTACTCACAGAGGGAAATTTATATTAATTTATACTATTTTGTATATTGTATACCTTTCTGTTGGTAAAACAAATCACAGCCCATCTTTTAGAGGCTCAGAAGTTTCAGTATCATGCATAGCCACAAACAGTTCTTCTTAGTAACAAGTATACATTGCAACATTGTACAGTTAAGAGATTTATAATCATCTTGGAGCTAATTACTGTAATCTGTGCAGCTGAACTCTGTAGCACAGTAAGCTCATTAGGGTAAGAGCACTAATTTTACAGGAGCTTTAGACATGACTGCATTCTCCTTTAGCTCACTTCTTGGGTGCGCAGTTCTCTACAGTGGCTTTATAAGGAATATTTTGCTTCATTTTTGTTGGCTTCATCTTCCACTTCTGGCAACTCTGAATGACACTGCTACTTGTTATTTCTTAGCTCATTCCTATACCCCCAAATGACACCAAATTCTTTAAATTCAAAATGAAATAAACCCTGTGGATAGAGGCTATTTCAGCAACATTTCCATGATGATGAAATATATGGTGTGATTCTGTAATCAATATGAAAAGATCATATTTTACTGTAGTAACAGACTACTAAGCTTTATTCTTGAGTATTTAATACATGTTAGGTTCTATGCCCCATGCTAGGAATCCAACAGCGAACAAAATACCTTTGTTTTTGATAAGTACAAAAGAAAGTTAAAATCATCAAATAAGACTGTGAGGTTATAATAATAATAATAATAATAATAATAATAATAATTTTCAGAAAGGAAGGAAGGAAGGGAGGAAGGGAGGCAAAAAGCAATGAGATTTTAACAGTATTGTGTGATATTTTAGAATGGTCAGGAAACTTGTAGGCTGGTGAGAATAGGCCATGAAATGAAATTCTAAAGACCTTGCTGTAACATGAGGGCAGACTTGTTGGGGTTTCTGTCCCGCCCAGATACCCCAGAGCCTGCAAGTCCCAAAGAAAATCACACAGAGATCTCCATATCAATATTTTGACTAACCGGGTAATCGAGTCAGAAGAATATAGCTCTTGCAGCTCATATTAACCCATTATTCTGATCTACGTTAGCCATGTAGCTCAGTACCTTTTTCAGCAGAGCAGATCACATGTTGCTTCTTTGGAGTCTGGGCAGGAGTGGGAGGAATGGGCTTCCTCCTTTCCAGCATTCTCCTGTCCTCATTTCCCTGCCTCTACTTCCTGTCTGGTTGACCCACCTATACTTCCTGCCTGGCCAATCAGCGTTTTATTAAAATACATGATTGACAGAATACAGACAATTCTCCCGCAACACCTTGCTATGCCAGGAACTACTTTTCATCCTTTGGGTAATTTACTTAATGTCCTAGGTTTACTTGACCATTTGAAAACAAAACAGTAATTCTTAAAATAATGACCTCTTTAAGAATAAGATAGATGTATACATTTAGAATCAGGCACAGATAAAGGAAATATGAGACAGAGGCACCTACATCTGAAATCTAAGTATAAGGCAGAGAATTCCCTCCATGGGCCAGCCCAGCAATGAACACGCACACACAGCATATATAACTGAGGAAGTGCAAATCGGGCAGTTTACAGAGTCATGCTAAGATGAGAGCATCTAAGTAGCTGTGTTAATATTCTTGTGCTTGTTCCCAGGAAACACTCTGATGAATATTGATGAGAAAATCTTCCCTATAAAGAATGGAATTTAACAGCATCTCACTGCTGATATCATCAGGAAGGACTTCAGTTTACTGCATATGAAAATCCTTGCCCACACCACACAGCTGATGAAAGGCCTACAGGAACAGGGAAAGGAAGTGGCCAGCATGCTCTAGAGACATTTTTTTTTTCAAATAATAAATGGCCAGTCAGCAGGAAAGCCAAGCTCCATAATCCCTAAGACACAGTTCAGAAATAACACATTTACAGAATCTTACCTCCCCTTCATCAGTAAATGTTATTTTCTTATTCACTTTAAAATTTCTCTTCATTACTTTTTTTGCTTCTGCAACTTTGGTTAATTTTTTCTTGACACTGGATTTAGAAGGTTCCTTTTTCTGCTTAAGGAAGAAAAAAAAAGATTTAGAAAAGTGGTTGCAATATAGCAATCCATTTTCCAAACATGAATATACATTCTATTCCCATTGGTAATCAGAAGCACCTAAAACACTGTCCAGAAACTGAACTACCGGCATTTTAACTAACAGCTCCCTCAAGACTAACAAGGTTTCACATGTGAACAAGACAGGCACTAGGCAAAACCTTTCATTTTGCTCTGTTGCTAAAACTGTGCTATTTAAAATGCTGAAGCACCAGAAACAATAGTATAAAGCATAAAATATTACTAAATTAACAAATACAAATTTAAATGTCTAGACTAAAAATATATAAACTTAGAGCAAAATGACTAATACAGTGTTTACAATTCAATATCCTTCTATCAGCCATAAGAATTTATTCTAGGGGCTGGAGAGATAGCTCAGCAGTAAAGAGCACTAGCTGCTCTTCCAGAGGACCTGGGTTCAAATCTCAGCACCCACATGGCATCTCACAACTGTCTGTAATTCCAGTTCAAAGGAATCAAACAACCCTCATACAGAAACATATGCAGGTAAAACACCAATGTACACAAATTTAAAATATAATTCATGCTATGAATGCGGGAAAATATTCTATAACAAACTGAGTCCAAAGACAAGATGAATTAATAGTACTTTAACAGACCACCAAAGCATCATATTAAAATTCAACACTACTACTTACTTACTTATACTAGTGAACACTGAGTGAGTCACTGAGGAAAGGAATGTGAAAAACCATGTCATGGCTTTTGTGATGAGTAACAGTAAATAAATCATGCTTTTGAAATGTTGGGTAATTCTCCATGAACTAAGGCCAGTAGTAGCAATTGGCAATACTTGACTAATACAGTGCAGCTTCCATGACATGAATAGACAGAAAAAGAAGTCTTTGATGTAAGACTAGAGTTTGCTCAGCAGTTAAGAATGAAATTTGCTCTTCTACAGGACCAAAGTTCAGTTCCATCACCCACGTTAGGCTCACAACTGTCTGTAACTTCAGCTCCACGGGACTGAAGCCTCTGAACTCCAAGGGTACAAGCATATAATTGTATATACACACACATTCATAAGAGTTTAAAACACTAAAAATAATTTAAATAAGTCTTTGACACAGTAGTCAAGAAAATTTGTGGTAAACTCTGCAATTATGAACCATGTGAAGATTAACTATCCTCTATAAATTGAGGATACTAATATCCTATTACTTCCTCACAGATTGTGCGAAGGTTAAGCAATATATAAAACTAAACATGCTGTGTATTAAGTTCATGTCAATTCGATACAGGATTATTTCACAGTATACTAGACTGTGGGCTTCTTAGCTTTCACTTCTGTACTGCAATGAAGCACTCAGCATAGGAAAAAAGAGGAATAAAATAAGAATCATCAGGTTTGGGGAAGATGCACAACTATGACATTATGATAATATACTTAAGTAGATATTGTTAATGTTTACATTTCTTATTCTTGATTTGTGTAATCTATAGTATTTAATTATATTACTTCTCTAACAAAAAGTCAATTTATGTTTAGTGAGCTACTAACATTTAATTCATATATGGCTTATGAGAAGATTTGCTTATCAGATAGATATTAAGATTTATACTACAATCGACCAAACAAGATTTCTATGAAAAGATTTTTCAAATTATTTTTTCTTAGGGACAAATACTATTCTTCAGCCCTTCCTGTAACTCTGTGGACATTTCCAACTGGTGGTATGAAGGCTTTAACTGCTGTGCTTACTCCTCCTATTCTCTACCACTACCTCTAAAATATATATGTATCTTCTCTGTAAATATTATCATCCTCATTTCCTATCTTACTTCAAGGAGCGATGAGATGGAAGAAAAACTAAACCGAAAGACACTAAAGCAGTGTCAACTTGTTTCCCCAGATAAGGTGCGTGTAAAACCGCTACAAACACAGGAAGTAATTAAGTCCCTCTTCCTTCAACCTACTCAGAATTCCCACACTCTTTTCCTCACAGCGCTTTGTGGGAGGCCTCTTCCAACTATCAATAGGATCTGCAATTTCATTATTAACGTCTATTAGATCTTTGTGGCTTTATAGTGAGAGATTTCTGAATTGCCCTATTTTCTGCAATCAACCTTCTTGTAATGATAGAAAAACTCAGAAAGATCAGCTGATATTATTGATTCAACCTATAACCATAAATTAATAAACTAAAAGTATTAGGAAGTAGTGTGAACAAACCTTCCAGGGTGATGGTATTTTCTACTACTTTGATAAAAGTTTGAGCTACACAAGGATATATGAGAAAAAACTATCAAATGTTTGTAATTCTAATTTGTCATTTCCCTGTATGGTATGAGAATTTATTCATCAAAAGATACTGTTGACAAATATTGAACACCAGCTAACACTATGCAATCTGAAACATACGGAAAAATGTAATGACATTGGGAATGTACTCAAAAATGTGCTCAATAGATGGCAACATGATAAAGGAAATATTGTAGATGGTTTATCAGGTGGTGGGTTTATTTGTATCCAATAATATAGTTGCAACTTCTCTGAATATTTAAAAATACTCTTAGTAAAATACAAGAATCCAGTCCTTATTAACAGAAAGAGAACATCAGAGCACACATTCCTAACGCCAAGAACAGACAGAATGGAATAAAGTCAGCAAGAGAAGCAGCGCACTCCCCTCCAGTGACACTGGTATGGCTCATGAAACCACTGACTTTATGGGGGTAAAAAGTGGAGGTGTTTGTTTTTGCCACTGAATGGTTTCTTGGTTTCTAAAAGGGAACGTTCTTGTTCTATTTTCTTCCCTCTCAAAAAAAGATTCCCTTTATTAAACAAAACATTTTAAGAAAGCCACTGAAAAAAGCAACACAAGTATCAATATGGCTGAGAAGAGGCTTCTATTATCCTGATTAGCTGCTGACTTGCTTCTAACATTCACTGACTACACAACACAAGGCATCTGTGTCCATTAGATTTGTGGATCTATCAAACAAGTGAGATAACCAACTTACACAGAGAAAAAGTCTATTTGGGCACACAATTTTATAAAAGTTTTCAGTCCAACATGCTGGCCTGAATGCTTTGGACAAAACACTTAATGATGGCAAGGCCATTCTTTCCATGACCAAGAAGCTAAAAGATGAAGAGGAAAGGGTCTGAGTGGCATTACTCCCTTCAATGTCATGACCTCAATGACCTAAAGCAAAGAAATTCACACTAACCCAACCTCTTTATTTAAAGGTAACCACTACCTAGTGAGAGCAATACTCTAAGAATCAAGCCTTTACCACATTTACCTTTGGAGGGCAGGTAAGATCCAAATTATAGCTCTATCAGAGCACATAGTTGAGGTCCAGCAGTGCAAGCTTAGTGGTCTATTGGGCTTCTAAGAGCCTAACTGATACAATAATTACTGAACATTTAACTATTGAATCACAAGTACAGTAAGTGCCCAAATAAGTATGCAAGATCTTATATTATAAAAAGGAGAGATCTTTAAACTTATAGGAAAACACTAAGATATGTGTACTACTAAACACCATTTAAGTTCATTGGTGGGATTTTTCAAAAATGGTTTTAAGAGAGGGTGTGAATGGGTGTGTGCGTGTGTACATATCTGCACATGCACATATATATGTAAGGATGAGGGTGAGCTCACCAGTAAGTTCACATCTGGAGGTCAGAGGTTGACTTATATCACCATCTGTCACTCTCCATCTTATTTCTATGACGCAGGGTCTCTTGGTGAACTTGGAGCTCACCTCTTTGGAGCATAGCCAGAAAGCCCCAAGATATGCCTATCTCCCCTTCCATCCTGCACTGAAATTTATAGGTAGACAACCACACACACACTATACACATGGCTTTTATGTGAATTCTAGGTCCAAAATCAGGACCTTGTGGGTGCAGCGTAGGCACTTTACCCACGGAGGTATCTCTCCAGTTCCAGTGGTATTCTTTTCAGTACTAATTTCAGCAGGTATCCTAGTTTGTTTTCTACTGGTATGATAAAACACTAACCAAAACCAACTTGGGGGAACTCAAGGCAGGAGCCTGAGCAGGAACTGAAGCAAAGACTAGAGGCAGGCTGCTTACTGACTGGTTTACTCAGATTGCTTTCTTACAAACATAGGACCACATGCTTAGGTGTGGCACTGGCAAACCTAATAAATCCTCAAGTAAGCATTTCTATTATCTTAACTTAAATGTTTTAATAAAAGTAACTTCCAATATATTGCCAGTACAGTTTATATTTCCCTTTTCTGTCAGTCACATTCCAACACCAAAATTTTACTCAAATTACTTCAACTTATTTTTCTCTATCTTCTCATTGATTTCCTGTTAGAATTAACATAAATTTCCTGATTTAAAAAACATTTTTATAGAAGTTCAGCCTATATAATTCCTTAAATATTTCACTGCTTCCAATAGTTAAGATAAAATCCTAACCTGTTCTCTAGAGCTAATCCTGTTTTCATGCCATGTCCTGATTTTAAGATCGTGTGTCACGATCAACTAAATTCACCTTCCTCTACCTCTTACACTCTTAAATGGTCTTGTTTACCATTTCATTCAGAAACATATAAGGCAAATTTTCATAGCCCTATAATTACTCATTACAAGGCTATTTTCTTTAATTCACTTAAATTGTTGCAGAAACCAGTTTAGTCTGGCTGTAACCACGCTAAAATAGTTAAGGCATTAGAGTGGTATTTGGAGCTTTGTAACTAGACACAGGTATTATGAGTGCCAGGTAAATACCTCATATCTTTATAGCTTGAGATAATCAAGCTATGTTCCATCCAGTTTGGATAACGTCACTTTTCTCCTGGACATTACATGACCCCCTTCCACCTAATCTAAGTCATGGATTTCCACCATTCTTGCTACCACTCAAGATCATTTCTACCCTTAAATACCCAATTGACCATGCTCTGTGCAATCCTGAACTGGCTCGTCCTCACAGCACTTTGCAGCTGGTTACCTACCATATGCTGGACCTGGATTTTTCTAGAACAGTTTTCTAGGCTGCTTCATATTCTGTCTTCCTGTTAAAATGCATAGATCTGTTCCCCACTATATCCCTAAGACAAAAACACTAAAGTGATAAAATTTTCAGGATGTTTTACTCATAGATAAAATTATGAAAGCAGTGATATTCTGTTTTTCAAATCCAATTTATAAACCTGCCACTTTTAATAAACTTTCTCATATTAGAAGGCAAGAAGCAACTTAGAGAAAGAGAACCTAGTACATTTTTGCTTTACAGACGATACTGATTGATCTTACTTCTAACCTTGTTAAAATTGGCTAGATCACATTTCGGTTGTCGTCCACAACTTTTAAAATCCTTCTAGAACAAACAGAAGTACAACAAACACCAAATTTATGCAATCAAACTTGGAAGTTTATGTTTCTTTCTTGAGTTCACTATTCTATTTCTTTCTTGAGTTCACTATTCTACTGATATAAAGTAAATTCCAGGAATATTTATTATAGGAAAATTTAGTCTACATCATAAACACATATGCCTCAGAAACAGGCATATGGTTTTCAATAGAGAATTCACCAAAAAGAGAAAACATGTTGGCCAGGATATATATTTCTATTTTTGTTGTATATATGACAGTATTATGTCAATGGAAAATATTCTTTTTACAAAAGGGGAGAATTATATGCCATTCCAAACAAATAGGCAAATGCCATTGACCAAAATCCCAATCTAGATGAATTTTTCAAGATCTAATATTGCCCTTAAAAGATCTATCCTAGTACGCCCCCCCCCAAAAAAGAAAAAAAGTTGAATTTTATTCTGTCACTCAAGGAAAGGACAACAGTAAGAGACAGGAAATCTAACTGGTTTCCAACACAACTCCAAGTCAAGAGACAGCATGCAAGAACAGAATAGACTTAAGACAGTTACAGGGATAAAAGGAGACAAGTGGAAAACAAAATCACAAGAAAGATGGAACAAGGGAGAAGAGAAAAGAAGCTCTGTGAAAACAAAGCCCTCTCCTGACTAAATGTGTGCTGCAAAACCACTGTTCCACCTCAGACTGTCTAGGATTACACCCCGACAGACTCCCAAACTGTCGGCTCAAGTTCAAGAAAGAAATTAAGCAACATTGGGAAAATGAAAATGTCTTAAGCAGATGTTAACAGGATGTAAAATAATTACCATCCACCTCCCAAAATACCATCTCTGTAAGTAATATTTGATACAATACTAAAAGTACTAAATCTAAAAAAAGGAATAGTGTAACACAAATGAACCCACTGATCATGCCTGTTGACAATTTGTTCTAGATTATTTCCCAAATTCTTCAATTATTTAAGCCATTTAGTAGTCTGGCAGATTTGGAAGACTCATTAATAAATAAAATTATTAAATAACAATATTCCTAACAAAAAACTTATCTGAAACTAATTTTGAAGACATTCAAGCTTAATCAAATAAACAAGATGAACTGATAGAAAATCTATAAAAATAAAATTAACTCTTTACTAATATACTGAGATACCTCAAGCTACACTATGAAACTCATAATCTGATTAATTCAAAATCTATGATGACAGATATCAAAACTTCCTAATAAGAACTACAAACCAAATGCAACCCTACCACTTGAGAGACTACTCACGATCATGGATGTTAAGCTAATGTGGGCTACTGAGTGATACACTATTAAATTAACATAGAATAACTTGATTGGGATATTAATGACTGCTATTTGAGCACCTTCGGGAAACTTTACTAGACTACAGCATACCATAAATGGCAAAATTCAACCTTCCTTGGAATGAATCACCCACTACAGGATAATAAGTAAACTGTCTCTCATTCAAAGCTACACCTTGATAAATGTTAAAATGCGCTCTCTCTCCCTCACTCAACTACAGACGCCAGCACACAGGGGAAGGGCACAGAAAGGAGGAGCTATGAATGTGCAAGAATGTATCAATCTGTTTCCACAGTCACATTCCCTAAGCTTGGTCATCTTATCATCTCATGCCATTTACTTTGAAGATGGCTACTGAACACTGCTGTCCAAGACAAAATGATAAAAAAAAGCAGCATTCCCGTGATTAAAAAAAATAATAACTGTTGTCCTATTACCAACAAGGGTTTCTCTTTTCATTTTGGCATTCAAGACTTCAAGAGTCAAATCCATATTTAAGACTGATATATAAAAACAATGTGACCTGAATTTTAGAGATCCTGCCAATCATTTCTGTTCTATCTATACTGTACATGTCCTGACAGTCTCTAATAGAAAATATTAACTATATTTTAAAACCAATTCAAATCCATTTTGAAATAGAGAAGGAAAAGTATGAATAAAACAAAAACTAAAGTTATTTATTCAATAGATCTTCTCTACTATATTTTTATTAGCTTTTCATTATTGTAACAAATATATAAAATTAACTTTTAAAAGAGCTAAGTTTTATCATGTCTTACAGTTTTGAGAGGTTCGGTCCATAAGCAATTATCTTTGTTATTTTGGGATACAGTAAGGCTCAAATCTAAAAGACATAAAAGAGGAGGAAGCTTCACTAGAGATTCAGGTAGAAGAAACAGAAGTGCAAAGAAATAAGTTTGTTCTTCACACACACACACACACACACACACACAGGTGGAATGTGATAAACCAAATCATGCACACAAGTAGAGATTACCTAAGACCTTAAAACACGCTGAAGGGCTGAGTTCCACTCGGAATACGACACAAAATACAAGCCTGGAATAAGATGCTAGTTACTTTTTTAAGGGGCCGGAGACCAGGTTTTTCAGCAGCCAAGGGTGGTAGACAGAAAACTAACCAGAAATTATTCTATAGGCCTATATACATGCTGAAAGAGGTTTGAACTGAGGGAAGAGAAAAAGAATATTGTTCAGATCCATTCTGAAGGAAGAGTAAACTACCTCCCTAAAGAAAGGAGTTCAGGGACTGAATGAGGCTGATGATGAGGGCGGACTGAGAAGCCAATGATAATGACACCGGGTTTTGATTCTACTGCATGTACTGACTTTTTGGGAGCCTAGATGCTCACCTTCCTAGACCTGGATGGAGGGGGGAGGGCCTTGGACTTCCCACANATGGGAGGATGGGAGGAGGCGGAAATTTTTAATAAACAAATAAATAAATAAATAAAATTTTTGGGGGGGAGTTCAGAAATAGGATTACTCAAAGACCACGCACGTTTTGGCTCCCAGTTACTGAAGAAATGTTTTAAACATGCAAGAGATCAGAAGGGTTTAGGACATACATTTAGATGCATTATTACCCTAGTCTTTAAAGCAAAGAACTCACTGGATTCGCCTATAGAGCATATGTAAGTAGAGAATGAAACAGAAGGCAAAGCCTTGGGTACTCCATCAATTACACATAGGACATGGATGAACCAAGGAATACAAGCCAAAAGAAACAACTAGTAGAGTCAGGAATAAAGCCAAAAGCTGGAGCAAAAACTAAGCAAAAAAGTGGTCCCCTCAGAAAATGCTGCTGAGGCATTAATTACCACAGTACTAGTAGATCAGTAGAAGTGATCATTGGTTTCAGGAATGTAATTTTACACAAAGTAGCAGGCACACGAGAAAGTTTTTTTCCCAAAAGTATTAGGAAGTTAGGAGTAAAAACTGTAAACATAGTTAATTCTTCCAAAGAATTTTCTTCCTTATCCCCTATCGTAGTGAAGGCTCGGAACTGAGACACACATTGGTACTGGCGTTCAGCCATATCAAGAGCTACTTTTTAATTTTTTAAACTCTACGTTGAATATAACTGTCAGTTTTTTTATTTCCCAGAAAATAGTGATTATTAAAAATTCCTCATAAAATCATTTTAGTTATTAAGGGAAGGGAATTTCAAAAGCATCATAATAAAACTTATTTCTACTGACATAATGGGATATAATATATAAACACAAAAATCTTTCCTAATCTTATTTAAATGTTCAAGAAGTTAAAATAAATGAAGCAAAAATTCCACGTACAATCTGTAACCTAACTGGATTGCGGAGGGAGGAGTCAGAATGGTTGTATGCAGAGAAAAGGCACAGAAGTACAAGTCAGACAGGAACTGTAGTAGGTATGTGGTAGACAGGAACTGTAGTTCGGGTATGTGGTAGACAGGAACTGTAGTTCAGGTATGTAGTAGGATCATGGTTTGTTTTTAATTTGTTGTATCTTCCCTTTAATTTTGAATTTCAGCAAATAATAACAAAAACTCCAAGTCAATACAATAAGGTTTATTTCTGAAAAAAGTTTCTAAACAAGAAAATTCCTTGCTGGGCGGTGGTGGTGCACACCTTTAACCCAGCACTCAGGAGGCAGAGGCAGGCAGATCTCTGTGAGTTCCAGACCAGCCTGCTCTACAGAGCACGTTCCAGGACAGCTAGGACTGTTACACAGAGAACCCCTGTTTCAAAAAACAACAAAAAGCAAGCAAACAAAATTCCACCTATCCTAGGCTAACCCTAACATCAATAAAGTCCCTTCTGTTTCCTCATCAATACAGGACGGTAAAGGACATGTACTTTGCTCTGAGACATGGCATCATGAAGCTGTTTGTCCCCTGGGGCTTATAATTTACCAAACTGTTTGATCAAAGAAATTAAAGTAAATAAATTGAGCACATTATGTAATCATTAATTGATTATATTCATTTCTACAGCAAATTCACTGACTGCATTATATTTTTCCCCTCCATGGCCATTAACAGATTCCAAGATATCATTTCTTCTTTTAACCTTGAGTTTGAAGAATCATGTCAAATTTTATGAGAAGTTTTTTGTACCTCAACATTAAAGAATTTAAGTTTAAGGATTTTATGAATTAGAAAGTTTGATGCTATATTCTTATTAAAAACAACTTAAATTTATTATGTTCACTATTCTTTGGTAATTTTCGATGCATTAAAAAGATGTGTATCATGTGACGACATGTCCTAGACTACTAGAGATCAGAGCTCAGAATGAATTCTGTGCCTCTTGAGATCTGCTAAGCTTCAAGGATACATAATAGTAACATCATCTGATTTGGGCCATAAACAAAGTTCAACAATCCACAAATCTCATTCATTATAAAATGAACAACTGACATGTTTATACTGATACACAAAAAAGGTACCCTCTGGATTATCCTGAAGATAGTCTTTATATTTAGAAGCAAAATTAAAAATAAGAGGGAGGGGCTAGGGAGGTACCTCAGTTAATAAAGCACTTGCCATGAAGTATGAGGAGCCAAGTTCAGACCCCCAGAACCTACTTAATTCTAATGTAGCAACGTGCAACTGTAGTCCCAGCCACCTACAGAAAGACAGGAGAATCCCCGGAATCCTGCAAACTACCTAGCTTTGAAGTACACAGAACAACTAGAGACCTTGCTTCAAACAATCAACACTTGAGGTTGTCCTCTAACTTTCACTATACATCCACTCGCAAACACACACACACATGCATTTATATACACTATACATAAAACATACCTATTAAGTTTTATCAAATGAGGGTTACAGATATAGCCTTACCGTATATGGTAGTGACTGCTTAGCATGCACAATGCCTTGGGTTCAATCTCTAGTACCCATCTCCAAAAGGTAAAAAACAAAAAGCAGATGAGGCTATAATTCATTTATGATATAAAGAAAAACCACCATTTCATATTCTTTGTCTGTTCTATCTGAACACACACACACACACACAGAGAGAGGAGAGGGGGGGAGGGAGGGAGGGAGGGAGAGAGAGAGAGAGAGAGAGAGAGAGAGAGTTCTAGTCAGCATCAACCTGCTTGATATAGCCTTGAAGTATCTGAACAAAGTCTCAAGTGAGGAACTATCTTTATTAGATTGGTCAGTGGACTGTTTGTGAGGGATTAGCCTGACCATCTTAATTGAGATAAAAGGATGCAGCCCACCCCGCACAATACCTTTCCTAGACAGGTGGTCCAGGTTATAGAAGAAAGCTGGTTAAACATGAGTCTGTGAGCTAGCGAGAGTGTGATTCAGTAAGATGCAATCCTCCAGAGTTTCTGCCCTGACATCTCTCAGTGACAGACCACAACCCAGAAACTTAAGCCAAATAAACTTTCATGCCCCAAGTTTCTTTAGTTCACAGTTATTTAATTACAGCATCAGAATCAGGAAAATTGGACAGATAGAGATGGGAACACACACATTTTAAAGGACAATTTAATTTTGATATTACATATGGATGAGTAGAAAGTAACTCCTAAGATTACACAAACACATCCATGATAATATAATCATACAGTACAACTCAAGTGAGATTTAGGCAATCAGCATGTGCGTGAATATTTTAAAAGAATTTCAATTTGCTAAATTTTAAATATAACAAACTAATGAAAAAAACTGACTTGCTTTATTGTTTTAAGTACAGAGAAATATGTGCTCTTAAATTTATTCATTATCACAAAATACCATTTTGATTGCTGGCTATTTTTAAAAGCATATATTATGCATTTTAAGTCAGTTTTATGAATTATAAAAATCTGTTTATAAACAAATGTTTATATTTATGACTACTATTTTACTGTTACAATTTAGATATTACCATTTGTATTTTTTAAAATATGCTACAATGCACTTAGTGAACAGATTTTTGAAGAGCATAACAACAGAGTTATATCTAAGACTACCAAATTATCACTGTGTTGATTATAACATAAATGTACTTATAAATCAATGCAGGTAACGAGCTGACACATCTATTATTTCACCAAAAAAAATCTATGAAATACTAATATTCTCCTTCAAGTGCAACTTTCTGAGACATACAACTCTATTTAAAAAGTATATTCAGAAAAACAGCCAACTGAAAGTAAAGATAACTTATTTGTTAAATGTAAATGATACCAATTACAGGAGAGTTTGCTGGTGCACCATGGCAAAAATTAAGCTTATTTCAAAGGCATAGTAGCAGTGCAAAGGCATAGTAGCAGTGTGTAATGATTTAACAAACCCTGGAAAATAACTAGATTTGTCTTAAAGTCTTAGTTACTGATTTTCTTGCCTATTCCACAAATAGTGTCTAGTATATTAGGCAAAGTCTACAGCCAACAGCCATAGGAAAATTAATGAGCAAGCTGGTTATGGACCATTAAAGCAAAATATGCAGTCACTTCCACAAAAGAAAAACAGGAATACAGCAGCATGCTTACACATGAGAAACATCAGGATAAAATAGTCATTTCTATAGTTAAAGAACATCAAAAAACATGAAGATCTTTCCATATAAGAACAAGTCAGGAATGCAACTAACACAGAGTCTAGTCATTTTTTAATTGGAAGACTAGCATTAAACATGAGGAAATCAAAGAGATGAAACTATTCCATGGAAAGAAAATGTAGTGCCTTCACAAACAAGTTTAAAAAACAAAAAATTATGTTATTGTGAAATCTAAAAATATAACACTGCTAAGAACAAGTAAATATGGAAACTATCTTCTTCCAGAACTATTCTTTAAATGAAACTTATATTTAAACAAGAAATATATCTTTGATGTCTATATTTTGCTTGCTACTTTCAGCAAAAGTAACAATATAATTAATAGTTTCACAAAAAATTAAAGTTATATAATATTTATTACTTAAGGAAGGGTTTTACAATTCATATTCATAGTGAAATAATTTACTTATTACTATTCTTTTCTTAATTAACATTTGTTCATTTATTTTACATACTGACCAGTTCCCCTCCCTCCTCTCCTCTCAGCCCCCACTTCCCATCTACCCCTCCACATCTGCTCCTCCTCA
>LOEQ01002579.1:42646-61300 GCA_001685075.1 Bramus lutescens
CAGGCCTCCCATGGCACATCAGGCTGAGGCTGGACCAAGCTCACAAAACGTTAATGAATACAATCTGGGGAGCAGGTGGGACTGAGTGCCACAGGCATAGGTCTCCCATTACAGGGCAGGTACAATGTCAGGAGACCTCCTCATTAGCTTGTGTAAAGTCCAGTTAAAATAGAAGCATGCTTCAACATACTGTACAGCTTGGTCCTGGCATAAAAACAATTCATAAGCAATGAAATATGCCACTTTGATCACTACAGGTTTATTTATATCTTGTCTATAGCAAAAAGAGCCAAAGGAGACACCCCAATTACTTTGCCTTTTATTAGTACGTTTGTGTAATCACCTTACTTTCCATGTGAGCACAGCTAATAACTTTATTCTCTTCAATGCAATATGTCAATAATTACAAGACATCACTAATTATATAACTAAAGTGCTATGTATCATTCTTGTGGTTGTATTATACCACATAGAACTCTATTTGACTAGCATGTAAGAGATACAGAATCCCCTATAGACTTAATATCATCAGCCATGTTGGAGTAACTCATGTCAAAAGCCAATCTTTAGCAGCTAAAGGTAGTATCTTGGAACAATAAAAAGACTATTACATACTGGGATGTTAAAACAACAGAAAATTAATTTGCACATGTCTAGGGTAATAAATATGAGACTGGGATGGAGAAATGTCTCAGCTGTTAAAGCTAGGATCACACAACAAAATTATAAGAATTATGAGAGCAAGGTTATGAGAAATGCAATTCCTTGTGAAGATCCTCAATGTCCTTTGTAGTCAGAGGCTTTCTTGCTATATTCTAATATGGACATTCAGTCCACAATATGTAGCCTGCAGCCACCAGCCAGTAAAATGCTCAGTTATACTGATGCCAAACAGCACCAAAGTCCATTCTATGCCAATTGAGCCCCAAAATGAAAAAGTAAGCTGGCAAATGCTTGATAGCAAGTTCGTCAAAAGATCACGAGTAGAAGATCCAGTTAACCCATGCTCAAATGTCTGGCCACAGAAAACATGAAATGTTAAACATGCTGTTTTTAATTATTCCATTTTATTCATCTATTTATTGTGTGGGTGTGAGGGGGAGAGGGAGGGAGAGAGGGACAGAGAATGAGAGGGAGAGTGTATGCTTGTATAGGTGTCTGCCTGCATTAAAGGTGGGGAGGAAGGAGGGAGAATAGGTGCACACACACACACACACACACACACACAGAGGGGGGGAGCGTACGTGTGGCTGCATGCATGTGCGCCACCCATCCGGATGCATATGCAGAGGTCAAATGACTACTACTTGTAGGAGGCAGTTTTCTCCTTCCACCTTGTAGGTCACAAGGATGAAATTCAGGTTTGACTGCAAATGGCTTTAACTGCTGAGACATTTATCAGACACTAAACATGTTATTAATGCTAAGTTTGTGATGATAATATAAAGCACAATATGAAACTAATATATATCTTTGAATAATTCTCTAGTTCAATCCTAATTTCTTTTGTATATTTGGACTAATATAATATGTAATACCCTCCAAGTTAACTATAATGGACAGATATTTATGGTCCATTTATATTTTAGTCACAAATCTTAAAACCAAGCAAAAATAAAAACAGAGCCACCATAAATTACCTTCAAAACAAAGCCACCATGAGTATAATGTTCTACAAAGGACTAAGGTATAAGACCTAAACGTCAGAGGAATAAGAAAAGCTCACATAACCCTCACTAACTGGAAAAAGGGGCGAGCTCAGAGGCAGTGAACAAAGACGGCTACTTCCACACTTGAGCACTTGTTCTATTGCCCAGATTCCCTTAGCTTACTAAAAGGTAATTTTTATAAAGATTGTTTAAAAGTCAAGTTTTGTACTAAAAGTAATATGAAATTTGCACATCATTTTTTAAATGAGGGAGCCAGTGAGATAGCTCAATCAGTAAAGTGCTGAGGATCATAGTTCAGATCTCCATAATCTGGTTTTCTTTTTGTTTGTGTTGGGGGAGGGGGTAGGTTGGTTTATGAGATCCTGGGTCCTATAAGGGAACTTACCACTGTAGACTTCCTAAATAGACATGTGGTCAAGCTGTTCTAAATATTTGTGTTCATACCCATCAATTAGTGCTGCATGCAATCTTGCCCAGAGGAGCTTCTCTCCACAGTGAACAACAGTTAAAAAGAGACTAAACTGATCAAGGTGCTGAGATTGGGTGTTGAGCGCTTAGTCCTAAACGAAGCCTTTATACCAGGACTATCACCTCCCCAGGTTCAGGATATCACAGAAGGTGGGTGGACAGAGTGCTAAGGATGATGGGGGTACTGTGAAACACTGCCTTCTATAGACATGATGGTCACAATGCTCAGGAATCCACACCAGACCAAGCCAACAGGAACAATCAGCACTCCAACAGCACTAATTGGACTCAGTGANCAGATGTCACGAAGGCAGGAAAGGGGGTTCGGGAGTCTCCAGGAACAGTTGGTAAAAGGTAAGATCAAGGAACATTGTACATGTGTATGAGACTGTCAAATAAAAGATGTTTTTAAGCCACTGTGGGTCTGTAACCCAGCACTGGGGAAACACAAACAGGATGATCCCTGGAACAAGCTGGTGAAATCAAGTTTACCAGAATCAGTGAGCAAAAGTTCAATAAGAGACCCTGAGAGAGAGAGAGAGACACACACACACACACACACACACACACACACACGAATGTAAAACTACATATTAATTATATCTTACGTGAATTCAAGAAGACATACATAACATGTGCCTTTGATATGTGAAAATGGCAAGCTTAAAACAAAAATTCTTGAAGGCTGCAATATTCTAAAATAATGCTCCTGATAAATACTACTCATCCAGCAGAGGACAGACCCTGAGTAACAAAGGTAGCAGAAAACTTGCAATACTGAATCAAGTCTAACCACCGGGAAAAGGCTGCTGGTAAGAAAAAAAATTTTATTAGAAAAACAAAGAAACAAGGAAATTAAGAAAGCATTGCTGGAAGTTGAGAGAGAACAGATCTCTGACTATCAAGTCCACAGAATAACCTCTCATCTGGTTATTACTCCTGGGAACAATGATGCATTGTCTGCTATGCTGTATTATAACAACAGGTGAAGGCATGATCCTATTTAAATGCTGTATTTATATCTAAGCTGAAGAACTGAAAACAATTGAATATATTTTGTACATACAAAATTGGTTTTGGTCAAACTTATAAAGATGCATTCATGGGGCAACTGTCCAATTACAGACTGTCATTCAAAACCTATGTGAACAGATGGAGTAGATTTTTACTAAACAGAACATATTTCTAAATATATACATATGTATCTTTCTACCCAATGTAAATGGCTCCATGAATCTTTTTGTTTTATTGGGGGAGGGGTATCTGCTTGCTTCAGAAAATAAAATCCCATCAAGACTAAAGTTTTGGAAACTTACTAAAGGGAAGTAATAGAAATGCATCAGAACCAGTCTCAAGGGAAGTGCCATACCCTGAGTAGAAGTAATTTGTGGATAAATCCAAGGTTCTCAAATGTTCTGTTAATTCACTAGTGTGGGATTTTTCCAGCTTCTTTATGTAGGCATTTAGTGCTATGAACTTTCCTCTTAAGATTGCTTTCATTGTGTCCCATAAATTTGGGTATGTTGTGTGGTCATTTTCATTGTATTTTAGGAAACTTTTTATTTCTCTATTTCTTCCTTGACCCATTGATGACTCAGGTGAGCATTGTTTAATTTCCATGTGTTTGTGGGCCCTTTTGGAATTAATATTGCTGTTGATTTCTAGTTTTAAAACATGGTGATCTGATAAGATACATGGGGTTATTCCAATTATTTTGTATCTGTTGAGGTTTGTTTTGTTACCTAGTATGTAGTCAATTTTTGAGAAGGTTCCATGAGGTGCTGAGAANTCCAGTGGTGAGAGGGGAGTGTTGAAGTCTCCCACTATTAGTGTGTGAGGTTTAATGTATGATTTAAGTTTTAGTAGTGTTTCTTTTACACATGAGGGTGTGTTCAGTATTGAGATTTCCTTTTGATGGATTTTTACTGTGACTAATATGAAATGTCCTTCTTTGTCTCTTTTGATTGATTTTAGTTTGAAGTCTATTGAGATCCCATCTTACACTTGTAAGAATGGCCAAGAGCAAAAACACTGATGACAACTTATGTTGGAGACGATATGGTGTTGTAAAGAAAACACTCCTGCATTGCTGGTGGGAGTGCAAGCTAATACAGCTCCTTTGGATATCAGTATGGCAATTTCCCAGAACATTAGAAAACAACCTACCTCAAGACCCAGCAAGAGTACTTTTGGGTATATATTCAAAGGATGCTCAATCATACCACAAGGACATGTGTTCAACTATGTTCATAGCAGCATTGTTTGTCATAGCCAGAACCTGGAAATACCCTAAATGCCCCTCAGCTGAAGAATGGATAAGGAAAATGTGGTACATTTACACAATGGAGTACCACACAACAGGGAAAAAAAATGACATCTTGAAATTTGCGGGCAAATGAATGGATCTAGAAAATATCACATTAAGTGAGATAACCCAGACGCAGAAAGACAAATCTCATATGTACTCACTCATAAGTGGCTTTTGGATATAAAGCAAAACAAAACCAGCCCCAAATTCACAATCCCAGAAAACCTAGACAATAATGAAGACCCTAAGAGAGACATACATGGATCTAATCTCCATGGAAAGTAGAAAAAGACAAAATCTCATGAGTAATTGGGAGCATGGGGACCATGAGAGAGAACTGAAGGGGAGGAGGAGGAAGGGGTGGAGCAGAGAAAAATATATAGCTCAATAAAAACAATTAAAAATTTTTTTAAAAATCAGAAAAAAAGCAAGGTCAATGAAAATAGACAGATGATTAAAGGCACTTTGCCACCAAGCCTGCCAGCCTGAGCTGGATACCCACATGGCAGGAGAGAATGAACTACCAAAAGCAGTCCTCTAACCTCCCCATCTAATTTTCTCCTTTAAAGTGGTTAACCGGGAATTAAGAAATTTCTCATTTGTTCAGCTTTTTCTGCCCCAATTCGTCTGTAGAGAGGGCACGACTAGAACTGGACTGGAAACAAATGAATCAACTATATCTGTCCACTCTCTCAATACCCAATATTGGAGATTATTTGGATAAGCAGAAATATCATGCCTTCACTATATAAGCAACTACTGAAGAAGCTCAGAAAGCTACAAGACTGGCAAGGCCCCCTCCGAGAGAATATAAGCACTGAACAGTGGCTGGAAAAGAGGAGACTGATTTCTTCAGCGGAGCCAGCTGCAAGCCTGCAAGCTGAGCAGGGGGCTCTAGGAGTCTACCTTTTATTAGTCATTACCCACACTGTGATGGAAATCTAAGTGATGCAACTGACTTAAGCTATAGATGTTCCTGCAAGCAAGCACAATAGGCCTACCTGTTCACCAAGTTAAACAAGGGTAGGGTGGTGTCTCTGGTCTTCCATCAGTACCCTGACTGAAGAAAATAAATATATGTTCCCTGATACCCAATAAAAGTCATGCAACAACTAGGCAAAACATTAGAACAACCCAAACATTCAACTGTAAGTGAATAAGTTGATTTAGATTCATATAATAGAATACAAATGAGCAGTAAAAAGGAATAAAAGTTAAGCAAGATAGCTCAGAATGTAAAGGTGTTTGCCACCAAGCCTGACAATCTAAGCTCATCCCCCAATTCATGTGGTGGAGGGAGAGAACTGATTCCCACAAGTTATCCCCTGACCTCTACACACATACAATAGCATACATGCATGCACACACAGACAAGCATACACAAAATAAATGTTAAAAAATTTGAAAAATGAAGTAATTAATGATATGCCCAGCAAAATGAATTTTAAGACTCTGTTGAGCAAAAGAAACCAAAGAGAGTCCAAACGCAAAGATTGTAAAGTACTTGAACAGACAAAGTCAAGCTATAATAAGTTAGATTCTAATGTGGTACTTTCAGAGGAAGGTCAGGCCTAGAAAGGGAGAAAAGAAAACTCGTTTAAAATCCATACCTATCTTGCATTTATGTTTCAAAATATAAAAAAATATTAAAGCTTCAAACACACAAAGAAAGTGAGAAAACAAAATATAGTATAAATATAATTCTAAGGTCACAATTTTTGTACAATAACAGTTTTGTACAATAACATATCTAAATTTTAAATAGTATCTAGGGAGAAAAGTGAGAAAATCAACACAATCCTTTCTACTATAACTTCAAGAAGAAATGAATAGCGTTAACTGAATAGACAGCACAAGATACCAAAGCTTAACATGAAATTCTCTTACTCTTCAGTAAATTGGTCTTTAATTCCCGGATTAAACAGACAATATCTCCTTCATTTGTTTCTATGTATTCTGTCCAGTGAACTATACTATGCTTCCTTGTAAGGCAAAGTTTACATAAATCTGTCAGTGCAATCTTTCACATTCAAAAGTCTTCAGAACACAAAGCAAAATAAATTTAACATTAATAACTTCCATTTCCATTCTATTTCCTGTGACAACTTACCCTCAGAGTTACAAAGTTCATACTGTCAATGATCTAAAGACATTTACACAACTTCTTTCAGAGTTGGATGTACCTGGCAATAGCAACTACTGAAATGAGCCAATGTGCACTTCCAAATAGGTTTCTAAAGGTTCTGCCACACTATCTATCCCTCAAACCCACCTGCTTCTTACAGGGTGCAGGGCGAGCAGACTGACCAAAGATAATTAAATATAACTGTATTTTAAAAAATATAAACTATTGTCTCTTCTAACTCTATCATAAAGTTATGTATTGGTCGGCATAAGAGGCAATGATTATACCAATCTTCTACTAAATGTTCTTACATTTATCTGAGAATCAGTACTTTTTACATCTTCAAGAATTTCACAACCAAGCTTTACATTTATCTGAGAATCAGTACTTTTTACCTTGTCAAGTATAAACAAAGTATCTTCTTTTGATATTCTCTTCTGCCTAGCATAAGTTTCAGAGCTGAGTTATCTTCTCAACATAATGACACATTATGAAACAACTTAATGTGATTTTTTGAGGTATTATTATTATTACTATTACTACTTCTAATTGAGTGTGCGTGCCTGTAGAGGGCAAATATCCCTGGGTGCTGGAATTAGAAATGATTGTGAGCTGCCTGACATGGGTGCAGAGAATTGAACCCAGGTCCTCTGGGAGAGTTGTATGTGCTTTTAGCCACTTAGTCATCTCAGCAGCCCAAGAATAACCATTACAAAGTTCAGCACTCCTACGCTTGATAAGGTTTTACAAAACAACCCCAGAGTGATATTTCATTTTTATTTTAATAAATAAAGCTTGCCTGAAGTTCAGAGAGTAAAACAGCTACACTGATTAGCCTTACAGACCAGGAAGTGGTGGCACACACCTTTAATCCCAGTAGTCACACTAGGTTGCCATAGGAACCAGGCAATACTGGTGCACACCTTTAATCCCAGCACTAGTGAGAAATATAAGACGGAAGAAAACAGCTCTCACACACAGTCTCATTCTGACATTCCTGGAGACAGGATCGCCATTTCGGACTGAGGTAGATGTAAGAGCTAGTGGCTGGCTGTTTTGCTTTTCTGACCTTAAGGTTAAACCCCAATTTCTGTCTATGGGTCTTTATTAATCGTGTTACACAACCCATATAATTTTTAATGAACCTTTAAGTTTTAGCAAAGGAAGGAAGGAGGGAGGGAGGGAGGGAGGGAGGGAGGAAAACTTGAAGTATTATATCACATGAAGACAGAAGTTTCATAAGATTCATAATACAGGTTGTAAGTAATTCAACATGTACTGAACTCACATAAGGCACTATGCTATATTATATGGGTAGGCAGTGAGGAGTAGCTGTATTTACTATAAGGGGAACCCCAACAGAGAGACTAAAAGTTCTATCTTAATTTTATAATTAGATCAAATCCTCTGAGCCACTGGTTCTCAAAATGTGGTCCACAGACCCCTGGCCACCGATTTTAGTATATGTGCTGCCAAAGTGAGCAGTCTGCCTTCACCAAAATATCCTTTCAAGATAGGTATTTGCAAGTGTGCAAATTCAAAAACATATTCAGAATAATACTGCTATTTTAGCATACTGCTATTTCTAGGCTTTTTTTAAGCAATAGTGGGTAAAACTGTGGAAATATTGGCACAAATGACAACACCTGCAACAGACTGCGTTCATCAGACATGGTCCGCCCACACATACTTCCTATATGAAAGAGACCAGTCTCACTTTAACATCACGCGCATAAACCTTAGAATGTGCCTCATTAAATCTTAACTTCAGCACAAATGGGCTTCTGAGACTTCCATAGCAAATCTGCACATACTTCATACCTTTTTAATTTTATAAATTTTATTATACAACAAAGCTCACAAACAAAAATACCAAAAACCAAAAATAACTTGACCCAAAGTCTATGCAAAGAACTCAATGAATTTCTCTACAGTTTGAGTAGGCATTTGGAATGGGAGCTATGGAGTTTCACATAATTTTACACTCCCCACCCCACCCAAGACGGAGTTTCTCTGTAGCTTTGGAGCCTGTCCTGGAACTAGCTCTTGTAGACCAGGCTGGCCTCAAACTCACAGAGATCCGCCTGACTCTGCCTCATGAGTGCTGTGACAAAAGGTGAGCATCACCACCGCCCAGTTTAATTTTACACTTTCAATATCGAATATATTTTATGTATTTATCCATCACACAAAACAAGAAATCTGTGACAGAATTAGGACTAGAAAAACAATTAACTTTTTATCTTCTTTCACTGCTCAGGTCGTCTTCATACCTTGTTAGCAGGCATAAATTCCCTTGGCATTCTGAAGACCATGAGTATAAGGCCACACACACTACCCACCAACAGCTGGAGGAGAATCCACACTTTCCGTCCGCCAGCTCTTGCTGGCTCCAGGCATGTCACTTCCAAATCTGTCCCTACAATCACACTGCAGCCTCACTTCGTTCTCTTCTCTGTCTTCTGTGTCTGTCTCTCCCTTACTAGAAATTTGTCAACGGATTTAGAACCTACGTGGATGATCTTTAAATATGTAAACACCCTGTTCCAAATAATAGTTGTAAGTTACAAAGATTAAAACATGGACCAATTCTGAAAGGTTATTTAACCAACTACCAAGTGTTTGTTTTTAATATTCTTTGTGTTCAAACTGCAAATACGCATAACATCCTTCTGTTTTATTTATTAATTATACTTTTCTGAAGTACAATATTTATCTTGAGAAAAGGTATTTGTGAGATTGGGCACCATATTCCTTGAAGAAGCCAACAGGCAAACCATAATGAAAAGATAAAATCAGTTGTGAAGGGACTGTTTCAATGCACCATGAAGTTGGGGAGGCCAGAGCTGCCTAAGCAGTACACTAACATGCACCAAACTACAAAACACAATGGATCAAGACAAAACCATTAAAAAAAAACCCAGCACCAACATCATTTTAAATGACAAAAATGACCAAACATCCTCCTTCCTAGCTAATCTGACTATCAACTATTAGGCTAACTAAAATAACCAGTAAGAAAAACCATTCCCTACTGCCTCACAACATCTAAGCCAGAACAAAATCCTCTTTCTTTCCACACTTAAAAGGGAATCATCTAAGACAAGCCCAAGTTCCTTAACCAATGCCCTTCTGCCAGCTTCTTACTGAAATGTTCCACAGTTCTGCATGCTGCACATCCTGTCTCTCCATAACATGTCATTCACCCAATCTGTCCAATGGTTCCTGGTTTTTTGTTTGTTTTTGACTAGGGGGCTTGAACAATAGTTTTTCAGCTTTGGGGTTTTGTAATCATTTCTTCAAAAATGTAGTCTGTTACTTCAAAGCAAACAGCTATCAGAATGTATTTGCCAATACTAAAGTTGATGACTTCAGAAAAAATGCACAGATGCAGGCACAGTGGTGGCCTCTACCTGTAATCACAGCACAAAGGAGGCTATGACATGAAGAACACAAGTCTGAGGTTGGCCTGAGCTAAGTAGTGAGTTCCAGGACAGTATGAGCTATACAGCAAGACCTTTCTCAATAAATATTTTTAAAGATAATATGTCATAGAAAATTTTGATGTATGGTGTATAAGTATGTATAGAGTTTTTGTTAAGGTTTTGTTTTTATTAACATAAAAATATTAGGTTTCATTATGGCGTTTTTCAAACAAAATTTTGTTTTTCGTTTTTCCCTCTTGTCCCTCCATCCTCCTTATGGCATGTATCTCTTTGTGCTCTACCTCCACCCCACCCCCACCACATCCCCTCTCAGCACCCCTAGGTTTGCTGCTTTCCTATCTAGTTTCATATTATTTACTTACATAACAACTATTAAAAGTTACGATCAACATGGGAGAGAACATGCAATTTTCTCTTTGAGTCACTTCATTTAATATAATGTTTCGAGATCCATTTATTTTCCTACAAATTTCATGGTTTCACTTTTACAGCTGAGTAATCCTCCCCATTTATATATATATATATATTATNATATATGTGGTGTGTGTGTGTGTGTGTGTGTGTCTGTCCCACATTTTCAATTATCCATTTCATCTGTTGATGAACATCTAGGCTCTGGTTACTATGCTCCAAAGATGCTTTTCTGTTTTTCTTACCAGTGAGACATTGGTAATAATAATAACAAGTGTGGTTTTGAACTTTAAATGAAATGCATGTTAATATCTGGACTATCAGAATAATTCATAGAACAAATATTTTCATAAACATGAAACTAAACAAGAATATATGGGCAAACTGTCACCAGGAAGTAGAAAACCAATGGATTTTACTAACACAAAGCAAAAGGTTCACTGATAAGGTTTAACAATCTGCCCTGCAACTGATCTTCCTTAAATTGTCATTGGGGTGAGTTCTGGTATATTATACGAGAAAATGTGCACGCAACACCTTCTGACATCCTCAAGCACCAGGCACTCATAAATATATGGACAGGCAATTAAACATATAAAATACAAATAAATATTTTAAAAGAACGAATATGCATAATTATCTAAGATCTAAAACATTCTACCCTTTCCAACAACAAATCTGTGTGAAAGCAGATTTTCTTAATATTTTTCAGCAAACCATATTACAGCAGATTAAACTCACAAAGTTTTATTACAATGTCATTGTTCTTAGCTCTATTTAGCTAGAAGTAAATCAGCACATGCTAGGGATTCTAAGCTGGCTCTCCAGAATCATGAGCAATGAGTTATTAAGGACACCAGAAGCTAATCGGAGTGTGTTCCAAACAGACGTGCCAGCATGATCAAACCTAAAGCCTAAAACAAGATGACCTGTGTGAGGAAGCTAAGAGCAGTCTGAAATGTGCAGCTGTGAAATAGCAGGGCTCTGCTGTACACTTCTCTGCTATTTCCTTCTAAAACTACCATAGGTGCTCCTGCTACACATGAATCCCAGGGAGGCAGTCTAATAAATGTTTCCTCCGTCCTAGAGAGGTTACTTTACATAGTCGTCAGTGCCCTATAGTCTATATATGCTACCAAGTTTCAGGTGCCTAGACAGATCTGCCTGAAATGAAAGCAGACAGGTTTTATTGTTTGAACCCAAAGAAACATGAAACCTGACTTCCACTTTACTGAGGAAAATAAATTTCCTCAGCACATACACACTTTTATAATGCTTTTTCTCAAAATGCATTGGCAGTACAGAACAAGTAATCATTACCTTGACTTCCAATAAACAGTAAGATAATTTCTCATATGAATTATCTACTGGCAGCAGATGATACAAAGCAGGACACCTACATCGCTCAGTGTCTTTGACTCACTCTCCAATGTCAGTATTGAAATAACTGCCACGGCCAATGTGGACGAGTCAATAGCTTAATAAGATTTAGGGATACCTTGCTCAGCCTAGATATAATGGGGAGGGCCTTGGTCCTATCTCAAGGAAATGTGCTAGACTTTGTTGACTCCCCCACAGGAAGCCTTACCCTCTCTGAAAAGTGGATGGGGGGGAAAGGAGAGGGAGTGAGTGGGAGGAGGGTAGGAGTGGGAACTGGAATTGGTATGTAAAATGAGAAGATAGTTTCTTTTAAATAAATAGATTCTCAAATGAATCAAAGTTTTCCATATCCTTAAAGTCAATCAGAAGCTTATCAACACTTAAATCATGATCATTAGGCCCCAATCTAACTAGTTAATTACTCTCTACCAATCCTGAGCAATTAAATATATTTATTCACCCAATCAGCAAATACCTGTGAGTGTTAACCAAGTTCAGGTACTGGTGAAGAAGGAACTTCAGGAAAATAGATGTTCCTGCCCAGTATGACATGGCCTATATTTTACTAGCTTATTAATTTTAATCAAGAACCTTGACATTCATTAGAGTATGATTTCATCCACAGTGTTTTCTAATTCTTAAAGTCACAAATAAAACTCATATCCTAATTATCATAATACAAGTTTGATCTAAATTTAAATAATCACAATGGAAAAATAAACACATTCTCCACAGTAAATGCAAATATATATTAATAGTCAATGTGATTTTTTTGAAGACAGATAAAAATCAGCTTACAATGGATTTCAAATCATAGTCTTCAAAATCTCAAGTGTAAAGAACCACTCTTAAAAAGATGAATACAGAATCAGGGTATAACTCAGTGGTAGAAGTGCTTCCCTAGCATGCTCAAGGCCCTAGATCTGATACCCAGAACTTAAAAAAAAAAAAATGAATGAACACATACTTGTCTAAAAAAAATTTAATCCTATACTACTAGAGTCTCATCACAAAATAGAAACAGATGTTAGGAAGAATTGAGAACATGTAACATTAATAATATAGAATAAAATGAGTTTGTACCCACATTATTAATAATTCCTAAAGAAAATGGTAGGGTTCTGAGGGAAGCAATAGTTCTATTTTTCTAAGTTTATTACAGTGGAGAAGAAAGACAGCATAAATCACAATGAGAGACAAGCGTAATTAGAACAATAAATGTAAAGATATGTATGAATTGGGGAAAACACCAAATTCATAAAACATGTGTTAAAGTATTATTAAGAATAACCAGGCATGGTGACACACATCTGTAATCCTAGCACTTGAGAGACAGGGGCAGTTATCTGTGAGTTGAAGTTAGCCTGGTCTATATAGTGAGTTTCAGGCTAGCCAAAGCTATAATAGAAGCCATAGTCAAATTTAAAAAACAAAAAAAAGTAACATAGAATCAGTCAGTTTCAATAAAGATTGACTAAAGTCTGGAATTCAGCTGTGATGACCACAGTAACTTAGTTTTGCAGGAGCCTATTATGGTTCAGTACTTCACTATATAAATACCAACTTCAAAGTACCTTAAAATGTCAAAAATTCCACAACTTGGGGCTTTTTCCATCAATACCTACATCTATCTCCCACACTAGTTAATAGCTTCTCACTTCACCAAATCACATATAAAGCATACTGTAGGCAATTAAATCACTAACTGAAACTTTGGATTAATAGAGCAAATCACATTTATTTATATACAGATCAAAATCATTTTGTAGTACTAATATAAAAGCCTCATGAATAAACATCAAACATCACAGTTCATTTGTCAATACTTTTACAATGAAAAAGTAAACTGACACATATTAAATATAAAATAAGTCTTGGATCTAATATGAGATTGTCAAATGTCTCAAGCTGCAGTCAAAATATTTTATTTCATTTCAGCAGCAGAAGTGAAACTAAGACTACAAATACTTTCCTTGGCAAAATTTAAAGACGGGTTACCTAATTTACTTGAAATTTAATAGCATATTGTCAACTCATAATGTTACCAAAAAAAATCTATACTTGATCTAAAACTAAGGCATAATAAACTTAGTATTTTCTTCTCTATAATATAAGTATTATGATTAATTTTGCTTATATTTAAGAATCCAAAAGACGGAGAAGATGACGATTTAGTACAACTCAAAGCAGCCTTTTATTTTTAAATTCAGTCCTATAACTGTTGTGTCATCACCATAGTTTTAAGCAAATAATAGGTTATTATTATACTTATGGCCTCAGAGTAGAAGATGCTACCTCATCTTGAAGAGTTGACAGAATATCATTTCGATATATTCCTCTGCCTGTGCTTCAGGTATATATTGTGACTTTACTTCAGTATATTGTTTAATTTGAAGGTCCATGAGAAACTCATAGAACGTGGACCTGGTGACACATTTCCATAATCCCAGCATTTGTGAGGTGAAGCCAAAAGAATCTTGTGGAAAGTATACAACAGAAGGTAACTATACAGCTTGGGTAGATACCAAGGGATGCTCTATGAACACCACAAGGACACTTACTCAACTATGCTCAGAGCAGCCTTATTCATAATAGCCAAAGACTGGAAACAACCTAGATGTCCCTCAGCCAAAGAAAGGATAAAGAAAATGTGGTGCATTTACACAATGGGGTATAACTCAGCTGTTAAAGACAAAGGTGTCATAAAATTTGCAGGCAAATGGATGGAACTAGAAAAAAAATCATCCTGGGTGAGGTAACCCAGACCCAGAAAGACAAACGTGGTAATGTTCTCACTCCTACGTGGATATTAGTTATAATGTAAAGGACAACCATCTATAATCCACAGACCCAGAAAAGCGAAGTAACAAGGAAGGCTTAGATCTCCCTGAGAAGAGGAAATAGATTTCACGGGTGGACTGGTAGCAGGTGAGGATGGGAAGAGGAGAGGTTGGGGGGAGAGTACTGCAAGAGACGACTGGGAAAGGGAGGCATCTTGAGGTGAGGCAGTGCAATGGAAACTCACAGAAATCTTCAAGGGTGACCTCAGCTATGACTCAAACAATAGGGGATATGTAGTCTGAACTGGCCATCTCTTGTAACAAGGCAACACTTCCAGTCAAGGAATTGGGACACCAAGCCAGCCACACAACTTTGGCCTACAATTTGTCCTGCCTACAAGATGTGCCAGGGTAAAGGTGGCACAGAAATTGTGGGAGTGGCCAATGACTACTCCAACCTGTGAGACCCATGCCAAAAGAGGCAGCCCACCATCGACACTGCCTGGAACACCAGGACCCAGAAGTTGAATAGCCCAGAGGGAGAACCAAAACAGAAACAAACACAACAGAAAGAGAGAGAGAGAGAGAGAGAGAGAGAGAGAGAGAGAGAGAGAGAATATGTAATGATGCCTAATAACATTCTGTTATACTCTAGGTTGATGCCTAGCCCAACTGTCAGAGAGGCGCTATCCAGCAACTGATGGGGGAGTAGATGTAGAGATTCACACTCAAACATTAGGTGGATCCAGGGAATCCATCAGAAGAGGAGAGGAGGGATTGCAGGAGCCAGAGGGACAAGGAGACCACAAGAAAAACCACAGAATCAACTAACCTGGGTTCATAGGGGCTCACAGAGACTGAACCGACAACCAGGGAGCCTACATGGGACTGACCTGGGCCCTGTGCATATATGTTACAGTTGTGTAGGTTAGTCTTCTTGTGGGACTCCTAACAGTGGGAGCAGCAGCTATCTCCAGCTCTTGGGATCCTATTCCTTGGGTTGCCTTGTCCACCTTAATATGAGGGGAGCTGCCTAATCTTACTGCAACTGAATATTCTATGACTAATTCATACCCAAGGGGGGATGAGAGAGATGGTTCAGTAGTTGAGAGCACTTGCTACTCTTGCAGATGACCTGGTGGCTAATAACTATGTGTAATTCCTGAGCACTGAGACTACAGGTGTGGCACACCACACTCAACATGGGAGGAACCTTTTATTTAATGAGAGCTAATTTTTTTTTTTGCTACTGATCTAGGACAGTTATTTAGAGAGAACATGAATCTAGGTTGTATAAATATAATAAAATATAAAGGCTTACGTTCTAGAATCTATGAAAGGATTTTTAATGTTCTGCTTTTGAAACAAAACATGGTCTATTTGCCCAAGTCTAAGAATTTTGAAATTTTCCTTTGCAGACAGCCAATAAAATGAAAGTTCTATGCTTGGGATATGTTCTATTGCTGTGATAAAAACACTCTGACCAAAAGCCACTTGGAAAAGAAAGGATTCATTGAGCTATACTTTCACATCACCATCCATAACTCAAAGGGACTAGAGCAAGAACTCAAGACAGGAATTGAAATAGAGACCATGAAAGAAATTTTGCTTTGCTGGCTTGCTCCCCAGGGCTTGCTTAGCCTGCTTTCTTATATACAGCAGACTACCTGTCCAAGTGTAGCACTGCCCATAATTGCTGGTCCCTCCCACAATAACTTAAAAAAAAATGCTCCCACAAGTTTGCCTACAGCCATTCTAATTGAAGCACTCTCTCAACTGAGGTCCCACCTTCCCAGATGGCTCTAGCTTTTACCAAGTTGATAAAGACTAGCCAACACAAGGTGGTTAACCTTTTTAATTTATATTTTCTACAAATAACTTAAAATTTATGAAAGCATAACATTTTCTCTTTGAATAATAGCTATTTTGTCAAATATCAAACCTGAACTGTTTATTGTATTCCTAGGTATAGAATGTTTACTTGAAACAGTAATAGCTTTTACACCTACATTTTGAGCAAATTCAAATTTTTTTCTCTTCCACACCCCAATAAAAATACATATAATACCCTGGTTTAGTTACAAAATTTTCTTCTCCTTTAGCAAATGACTTTGGTTATCGTACAGCATAGCACAAGTATAAAAAAGTTTTAAAACACAAAGTTTCCTAGCCCATTTAAAAGATGTCTAAAACAGTCAACATGAAAGGTCATGGTAGTTGGTGATATAGTACATCCTTAATACATAATAACTTTCAGATGTTAAGTCATTCCCAACATCTCTATGACCATAGATTTCCTATGTGATAACTTAATTATTTTAGAGGTATCTTTTTAGAGTTTGAAATAACGTTTATGCACTATGAATTCTCCTGACACTAGGGAGAGTAAACAGAAAAAAGCCCAAATGAGAGTTTAAGAAGCCTAGGAAATTAAGACAGCAAGCAGTAGCACTTTTCATCAGATAGCATCAACCTCCCAGTACCACTTCGACAGTGCCCATCCTAATCTGGATGCAATGAAATGAGAGAGAAAGAAATACAGATCTTCCTTTATATCTATGAACTCATCAAGTACTCTGCAAGTCACAGTGAAACAAAAGGCTACTAAACTTGTGCTCTGCATACAGGCATGCATTACAAAGAATTCTGTTCAAAAATAAATAGGACTACAACTATTATGTGCTGACTTTTAAAACAAAGCAAAGCTAAAAAAAATAAAAACAATCAACAAGCTGAAGAAAAAGGGATTCATATGTACCAGTTGTTTAGTGACTAGAATGACTTTGAGGCATGAAATCAAAGATATTCTACAGAACATGCCATAAAAACAAGTCCCAGTGGCTAGTCTATATGGATGCACAGCTCCCTAGGCCTGGATGTAGGGGGGAGGGCCTTGGACTTCAAGCAGGGTGGGATAGGGAGGAGGGGGTGTGGGGGAGAAGGAGGGGATTGGGAGGAGGGAAGTGTAAATAATTGAATAGAAAAATTAAAAAAAAACAAAGTTGCTATAAACACACAAAAAAAGCCTAAAAAAAAAAAGATATTCTACCGATGGGAATTATTCTATCTACAAGGAGGAAAAACCAGCGGAACCTTCTGACAGTACTTCAGGAACACTTTAAACAATGTCAGTTCTCTAAAACAGGAAGGAAAAGGGAACCTCACTGTGAACCATATCAGCAAATATTCTCCAAGAAAACAACAAAATATTTATTAGGAAACATGAAAGCAGAAATACATATCATTCTACATATATGAAAATAACTTTTGTTTGTTCAGCAATAGGCACTTATCTTCAACTGCTGAAAGGCAACCCTGAAAACACTGCACACTTTGGATACAGGATATGGAAGATTGCAGCTGTCTTACCTGATAACTCAATCATTTTAGAAGCATCTTTTAGACAGCAAAAAATAAGAATAAAATAATAGATTCAAAATCCAGAAAGTCTCCTTTCTTCAGTCTGCTTTCATAATACCAAAATGTACTATGTAAGCTGCCAAGGGAGTAAAGCAACCAATAGTCCTATCCAGCTGTGATACCAATAAACTACAACAATGACCAGTTCAGAAAGACAGCCCTAAAGGTACAAAGTGGCACCCCTATCCTAGTGGTAACAAACACCTAACTAATTGAACTCAAGGTTCTCTCAATAGGAGGGAAATGTTCAACCACAAAAGTGACTTCTATATAACCCCCGACAGTGAAAGGGAGAAGGAGGAATTAAGAGTCAGGGGCTAGGAAGGACTGAAGTAAAATAGTGTCTCGTGGCCATCACAAGATTACCACACTCAAAAAGTGACAGTGCTTATGTTGCCTGAACAAGATCATGTCAATCAACCTTCTAGCATGGAGACAGAGCTCAGAAGCCTCCACCCCTACTAAACAGCTATGGAGAGTTTGATCACTTCCTAGAGGGACAGAGTCAGTTTTCTTTAAGGGTGTGACCCTTGATAGATCAACCATGCTCAAATGAATGACCCACACCCAGGAGTATATGGACAGCACAAATTGGACTTGGTGTGTGTGTGTGTGTGTGTGTGTGTGTGTGTGTGTGTGTGTGTGT
>LOEQ01002579.1:61367-74831 GCA_001685075.1 Bramus lutescens
GATGGATGGATGGATGGATGGGTGGATGGATGGACAGACAGAGAGATGAATGTTATTTACTGCTTTTTTGAGACAGGGTTTCTCTTTATAACAGCCCTAGAACTCACTCTGTAGACCAGGTTGGCCTCAAACTCACATAGCTCCACCTGCCTCTACCTCCCATGCTGGGATTAAAGGCATGTGCTACCATGCCCAGCTATTGATGCGTCTATTTTTTTTAAAGAAGAGGAAAATAAGTCAGTAAAGAGGTAGGGGTGGATCTGGAAGGCGTTGGAGGAAGAGTGGGGAGTGAATATGACCAAAATATATGTATGAAAATTTCAAATGATAACAATTATATTTAAAATGAAGTTAACAGTTTAGCAACTTGTCAGGCATGGTGATATACATATGTAATCCCAGCACTCCTGAGGTTGAGGCATAAGGACCTTGAGTTCAAGGCCAGCTTGGGCTACTTGGGCAAACTGTCCAAAAAAGAAAAACTAATCAAGATCTAATAAAGGTGTATGAACTCCTTTTCAGCAGATTTTTCTTTAAATACAGGTTTAGAAGAAAACAAACACTGCTTGTAGAATTCCTGTGTTTTTTTCATTCTACCGCCAAAAAATGCACTGAAAGTGATCTGTTAAAAGCAGAACATGGAGAACATTTCACATAACTTCTGTAAATTCCTAATCTGGCAACCGTATTCAGAAAGTGAAATGATGGAAATTTAAAGTAGCATACACTGGGTCCTAGCGTCCTCCTTTTTCTCACCACATGATGATCACAACTATTTCACAAACTCTAGAAATTTTACCAAAGATCAAAGCTAGCTTGACAGATCTCACTGTCAGAATTTATGGCTATACCTTTTATTTTAAAAAAATACACTCATGGCCTTTTTTTCCTAAGGCCTTAGCATTTTTTGAAATCTTAAATTATTCAGTAACTATGACTGTTTCCACTGTTGTCTCTAGGATCCAAGCGTACAATTCTGTGACACCAAATTTAACTCTTCATTATTTTAGTTAAAGAGACAAACAATGTATTAAAAAGAGGAGAATTTTTTATTAATCCATGTTTGATGCATATCTAGAAAATTACTCTTGGAGTAAGACGTCAACCAATCAAACTACTTTAGTTTATTTAAAATTAGTTAAGAAGTAAGAAGTCACTAATAATTAACTTTCATTTTGACATATTTGAGCATTTTCCTAGGTAGATGTTGAAAGACTCCCATTAAAATAATTTCTTTAAAAAATTATTGGAGAATTAAGATGTCCACATATTTCACACCATTAAAACCCCCTGAAGTGAACAAATTAAGATTAAGATTGATTGTAGTAGGTACTAGGTGAAAACTTTTCCTACTATTTACAGGACTGTAATAAAAGTCAACAGTGAAATGTTTTTCACTGCACAAAATATTCTTTTCTTTAACTTCAGAATAGATCTAATGATTAAAATGAGGTCAAGGTATTTGCTCTCCAGTAGAGCTTAATAATGTCTTCTATAAGGTAATTATGGCAAATCATTAGAGTTTGGAAGAAATGGTTAAAGAAAGGTTACCTCTGACTCACACCTAGTAGGCTGCAACATTAATGCTCTCAATAGTTACAGAGTCAATAAATTGCTCAGACTGAGTAAATGAACCGTTACCCATGTATACTACAGGGACTGTCGAAAGCACTGACAGCTACGACTTGCTAATAATTTTCATATTTATATTTTCATATTTTCAATAATATGTGTCGACCTTCATTTTTTAATAATTTAAGAAGATCAAGAACAGCAAATTCGATCCAAAAGGACTATTATTCTATTCCAACTGCCAGAAAGGCAACTCAGAAGTTCCAGTGAATAATAAGTATCAATAATAATCACTTTTAATAAAAAGTACAAACTCAAACTTTAATTTTTAATATATTATTGTTGAAAATGTCATCTACATTTACTTAATGAAGTATTAACTTTATTTCTTATTCATAGCATATTTCTCATGGCTTCTACATTATGCTTTTACCAAATATATGTTGCAGGGAATCTGCATGTATAGATCTCCATGCTATTGGTGTTTTATTACTTTTGTAATACTGTTTCCTCCATCTTATATCTACCCCAAAATGCAGAAGTCAAAGGTCCCTAGCTTGAAGCAAGAACAGTCCCACTAGAGCTGCTGAAATGCTTTACAAAGACAAGTCTGCTAAGCCCTTTCTCTACAACCCTACAATTCATGGGCCATGGTTTTTCCAAGGAGCTCTCAACAGAAACAAATCACTGAGAGCAACACAACAATTAGAGGTAGGCTTGCCAAGCAAGAAATTCACTACAAGGTATTTTGAGTCCAAAACATTTTTAAGGTTGACATTAACAAATATTTAAAAGATTAGAATCAGAGGACCAAAAAATTCCAGTTCTAACAGTTACTACCCAGCAAAATGAACTGTCTCAGACCATACAGAGACAAGAGAGCGGGGAGGGACTACCTCCAGACTATTGTTTGTTCTCCAAAATAAAGAGAAAGGTGTGTACAGAACAGAATTATTTTCATAATAGATTTAAAACAGTCTTCCTGAAAAGCATCCCTGCTTTTAGTACTCAATGAAGTTGAACAGAGATTCATGGCTCACTCTTTGAAAGCTGCTCAGCCCATCCCCTAATTTTAAAAAGAGAATGCAAAAGACTAACCAAGTTCTATGAGATTGTATCATATGCCATAATAAAATGAAATGGAAAATGTTTGAAAACTTTTCATTCATACCTTGTATTTGTACCATTTGTTTAATTAAACACATACTGCGGCAGGCAGCACATATAAAAATTAGGGTTTGTTACATGGCTAGAAGTATAACACATGCTTAGTGAATTAATTATTTTGTTTATTCAATTTTCTACTTCTAATATTTTTTTCAACATATTTTAGTGAATGGCTCTGCCCATTAAAGAAGAACTATACAGCAATGACTAAAATAAAGCTTAGAACTCTGTGATGGTTAATGTTAACTGCTAACAAAATTTAGGCCCATGTTCCATTTGGAACATGGGCCTCTGGGCATGCCCATGAAACAGGCCAGCACAGATAACCTCTGATGGTTGAAAAGGACAAGACAACGGCTCACCCCTTCCCCACAGAAAGAAGCTCAGTGCTGCTTATTCTTTGCTTTTAGCCGAGTGGATTTAATTTACCACTTCTGACTTAGGAAAAGTGAAATAATAAGTTCATATTTCAATATGTCACTATTTGTAACAGTGTACTACAGAAAAAATACATTCCTATTACAGCACTTTTCCCATCCTAATATTTTACAAAACCAAAAGCTTTAAGTTTGTTTTAACATTTGATATGCATTTATGTATGGTATTTTAAATCCCTTGTAAATTGATAATATAGATTTTTTAATGAAACACACTATCAAAGATCTTCAATACTCATGGACATGAATTTGCACTTCAAGTCTGTTTATTTACCACCAAGAATCTAGGTTGGTATTAAATGATATACATTTCCTCCTAGCAATCATAAGAATAAGGTAAACAAGGAATGATGGTCCAGGAAGCTAAAAAAAAAAAACAATGAAAATTTAATGCTATCACCATGGTTTAAAATGCAACTATGAGGGGCACAGCCAAGGTTGCTGTGGTACCCAGGCATAAATAGGGAAGTTGGACCCAAATTAAATCTAGTTTGTACCTTGCCAAGTAGATAGTGTGGAAAGACAAAAACACAATGTAACTACATGTCTAACTGCTGAAGAATTATATACACAGAGAGAAGATAGAAGACATGAAAAAGGTTGAAGCTAACATGATTAGGAAAATGTCATGAAACAAATGGAGAATAACTAATATTAAGGGTCAGAAAACAAATAAATTAGGGCCAGAGAAACATTCAGGTGATAAAATATAACTACCGTGGTTTATTAAACATCTAACCTGTATATGTTAGATACATGTGTTGAAATATTTAATTATGCCCTACAAAGATGCAATTATGTTAACTATGGCTTATTATAAAATAATAGTTTCTTACGGCAATAAGAGGTACCAAGAACAAAAAAATTAAAATGAGGGAGAAAAACAGTTTCTAAGCTGACAGTCTGGGAGCAGAGTTAATCAGTTTGGTCAAATATAAACAGAATCACAAGACAATTAAGAGAAACTTCATTATTAAGGTAGCTAAATGTTATTTTGTTTAATAATCTTATTTATTTTATATGTGTATGAATCTGCTATGTGGGTGTGTGTATGCGTGCGGGCATGCATGAGTGGGTGGGTACCACAAGTCAAGAAAAGCTCAATAGATCCCTGGGCGCTAGAGTTTCTGGCACTTGTGATCAGTCTGATATGGGTGCTATGGGACTGAATTCAGGTCCTCTAGGAAAGCAGAAAGCATTCTTAACTGCTGTGCCATCTCTCCAGGACCAAGACAGCAAAAAATGTTAAGGTTGGTACTAATAAAGCTAAATATCCTTTTAGACAAAAATCCTTGAGGGGCACACTTGGTCACAAAACTATTGGCATTTGGACCTAGAACCTTGACAAATATGGAAATTATCATAATGAAAAGTTTCTAATACATATATCTGCTACCAAATCCCCCAAAACAACCTCCAACTGAAAAAAAAAGTTACTAGTATATTTTAAACAAATAATTGCATAAAACTGTAATTAATACATAATTTATTCAAATAGCTAGAGGAGCAACTGCATTTTTATAAATTAGTTGTTCTGATATCAAACATGAATCTTAGGAGGTTAAACATCTTTTAAACAGACAGGGAAGGAGACAGAGGATAGAAATGAAGGTGACTGGGGAATTCTTTGTAGAGAGACATCCGCTATAATTAGGATGTTCCAATTTACCTGAGATAAACAGAGACTACAGGCTTCAGAAGACCATACCCCTCCCTAAGAACCACTTCACAGAAAACTTCAGCACAGACCCAGGCTACAATCAAAATTTGTTCTACATTTACCTCGTTTGTTCACAACTTTCCTATATTGAGAGATCGTTAATGTGTGTTCAGGTATGTGAGGAACTACCAAAGAGACCATTCTACCAAATAAATGACTTTACAACTTAGTCATCTTTCAACTAAGACTAATAAAATTAGAGAAACTAAGACAGGACAGATGTGATTTACTAAAACACAGCCATATTTTCTTCAACTGTAAAGTTAGCAAAAAAAAAAAAAACTCAGGGGCGTCAGAATCCATGAAGAAAGAATATGGGGACAAACCCTCTGCAGCATGAGAGATCATTACCTTCTTTGTTCCAGCCAGGCTGTATTGATGAGGGCCTCTGAAAGAAGCCACCATGAATACTGTGAAAGAGTACTGACAGTGCACTCCTGCAATAGTAGACCTATAAAGGTGTTGCAGGAACAAATTCACAGATGTAGTACCATGTAAAGTCTGTATAGTAAAACAACAGGTGAGTTCAACTACATACAAAAACCTAAATAAACAGCACGGAAATAATGCACCCAGTAAAATCACAGGTTTGATTTAAAATGATCTCTTGCCTATTTTATACACTCATCCTCACAAATATTAATCAAAGAGTTCATTATGATTAAAATCTCATGGCAGTTAAAAAATACACTGCGATGCCAGTGAGCTTTACATCGACATGTATGTAGGACCATATGTACACTGGTATACCTTCATCTATGTAAGCACCATCCAGCAGTCTAAGAGCATTCTAATAAACAATCTCTGGTAGAATTATTGCCAAATCAACATATTCCTTTTTTAAATAGCCAACAGAAATCACACTCAATAAAGCTTACTATAAATAAGCAATCCTATGGTTTGAAGAACATCTTTAAAGTAGAAAACTATAGAAACACTAAAAAGAAAATTAGTATAGCCAGTAGCTAAATATTAAAAAGAGTGAACTTCCCATGGCCTTGAGATAACACTCCTTCACCTCAGAATTAAAGAAAAACAACCTAAAGTGAAAGCAGTCAATATTTATTTGTCAAGTATAATTATTTAAGGCCCTGAATGACCCTTTGAGCTAGTGCTAACATTAGCCCCTCTTTCCAACCTAAGAAATTCATAGTTAATAATACATGGCTGAACTAAAACCTCAACTCTTGAAGTTTTACTACTGAGTCAATATTAACTATTCCCCTATATTGTCTCATTAAAAAAAAAAACTTCTTTATGTAAGGACCTGAAAAGCCATAATGGAACAATTAAAAAATACTCATAAATATATCTATAAGCTCAATTGGCTCAGAAATAAGTGCAAGTATATATTTGAATACACATAATATATTAATATATAAATATGAGTGTATATATATTTATTTTTCTAGAGAGGAAGGGAAGGGAGGGAACAAACTGTAAAAAGAAAAACAGTATTCTAGGCTTTATGGCAGAGAGGGAGGATTGAGTAGGAACACTAAAAATAGGGCCATTTGTGGGATCATATGGAAACCTAATACAGTAGAAGATTTCTAAATTATATACATATATGAAGGTGATCTAAATGGAATCCAAGAAACGGGGAGACAGAGCCCAAACTAAAAATCTCTTGTCAACAAATGAAGTCAGTTTTGAGAATGTGTTACATCTTATCAAGTTGGTAGGCAAAAGGACCCCATGGGGACCTCAAACAACCCAGGCTATTGCCAATGCTATTAATTGTTCCCCACAAATTGATGGTAAAGGCCATAATGCTGAAGACAACACCTACAAAACTCATTGAAAATGAAGATGTCAAGCTGGTGCCTACATAGAGCCTTCACCCCTACTAACCAGTGTGTATGGCACTAGAAGGTAATGTGTGGACTACCAAAGGAGAAAGGTAAATACTAACCTAGCTACAAACCCTTAGATCTACAGTGATGACATTCATGTAAGATGCACTAGAGAATAGAAGCACAAAGCTTGCAGGACTAACCAACCATTAAGGCCCACTACATGAGATGGAACCCATTTCCCCAACACTGCTTGAGTGACCAAGAACCAGAAACTAGATAGCCACGTACCTAAGGGGAAATCAAATACTACTGTTCTGCTAAAGGAACGTAGCAATAAAATCATTCCTAATGACATCCTGCTATGCTCATGGATCAGTGTCTTAATCAACATCAGAGAAGCTTCCTTCTGCAATAGATGGGAACAAACATACATATAAAATAATAAATCTTTTTTAAAACTATAAATTTTAAAAAGGGATTTTATTACATTATAATTCCATTATGGACGTGATGCATGTGCCAAGACATGCACATGAAAGTCACAGACAACTTTCAGGAGTCAATCTCTCCTTCCTTCACGGGGCTTTAAGGATCAAACTCAAGTCACGGAGCTGAGTGGGAAGCACCTTACCTACTGAGCTATCTCAACAGTTGTAGCTCAATATGTTTTCGCAAATTAATAGAAACCTTGGGTTTCACACTTGCCATTGGTTTTGTATTAATACATTTGGAAAGTAAACCTTTAATAATGTAAGCTACTCAGTGACTTTCAGTTTGAACCACACCTGCAAGGTACTATAGCTACTCTAGCATCATTCGTTGCTAAAACTACTGGACCAAAAGATCTCTGACATTAGCTTTCCTGACTGTTCCCCCGACACAAAAAAAATAAATAAATAACTGACTCCTTCATAACAGAATCTAAATATGGCTTCTCATCAACTGCAACTTTCAAAGAAACAGCTGTACTTGATACAGATTTTGAAAATGTTAGATTCAATCATAACTAGACTCTATAATCAATCTTTTAATAACAAAGTACAAGCCTAAGACAGAAATCATTTTATACAGTAGTTACAGAATTGTCCACCATAGCAAATGAAGAGCTGAAAAGTTCTACATAAACAGACCTCTCTTATGGAGGGAGGGGGGGAAGTGGGGGAGCAGGAGGGGAATGGGAGGAGGGGAGGAAGTGTAAATTTCTGAATGGAAAAATAAAAAAAACACATTGCTCAAATTTTGTTTTGCCTTATTCTCTTACCAATAAAACATTCTATAAAATTATGAATGGTTACAATAATAATCTTTCAAGTGCAGTTTGTTTCATTAAAATAAAACTAGTTGAAATGCTGTACTCTTTCAATGGCTAAATACTTAAGTTCTGATATGAAATCCTTTGCAAAAAATAAACTTTATCAACAAAATCTTAAACATTAAACCTGATCAATCATACAAAGTAACAGAAAATTTAAATAATTTCACTTTTTGAAGAACAAAAGGGTCAGGTCAGTCTATGACGTTTACCAAAAACACTTTAAATTTTTACCTTATAAAATACAGTTTTGTCAGAAAAATGAAGCACATGAATTAAATACCATAGCAATGTTTCCCATCAGTAACAGAGACACTGTGGGAACGTTGTCCAAAGCAGCTGTGGTTGTCCAGACCCCTCTCTCTCTCTCTCTCTCTCTCTCTCTCTCTCTCTCTCACAGGGGAACAGAAAAGGTCACTATCACCTCACCTGAGATTAGAGCCACTCTCTTCCCAGCTGTATGTTGTCTCTGGCAGTGCTAGAATATATCAAAGGTAGAAGGATAACCTAAAGGAGGACTCGGTCTATAGAGCTGATGGAAGATTGTCACCTATGTTGGGGTGAGACTGTTCAATGGTTCACATACACAGGGGTCAACCATCCTCCTGTAAGGAAACCCAGGAAAGTCACTGGCTCAGCAAAAACTTCAATCTAGCAACAGTACCCAACCTGGGATGGATAGATGTTCATTCCTGTCTCCTCAGAAAAAGGTCACACAAGTATAATAAATCAATATTTGACATATAGTACATAATGAAAATTTTTACTGTTAGCACTATTCTAGTCTTCAAATTATCTAGACATTAATCTCAATAACCCATATGCAACCCATTCTATTTCTCATCAATATGTCATTGGTATTAAGCAATGATCACCTTCATTAATGCAACCCATTCTATTTCTCATCAATATGTCATTGGTATTAAGCAATGATCACCTTCATTAATATAATAGATAAGGGGCCAAAAACAGATAATTCGCAATGCCACTGTTTGAAAACTTTAAACAGACACAATTCTCCAATATTTTATGTTTCTGAACATGTCCTATTGATTTCTATTTATATTCATCTGTAATTGGAGTACACACTGTTAATACATTCAACCCTTAAAATGTTTTGAAATGTTTAATGACCCAGTGTACCACTCCTTAAGTTAGATAAGATCCGGTATATGATCAAGTACACAGAGCATTAGAAATATATCATACAAACAAAGAAATAAGCATTCTGCAGTTGCTAGCTATGGTGTTCTCCAACACCAATTAGGCCAAAGAAATTAATAATGTATCCCAGATTCTCAATGCTTTTGTATGTCTTCTGATTTTTTTTAATCAGCTTCTCTATCATTTGCTGACCAAACAAAGTTAAAATTCCCTTATCATGACGTGGAACTTTCCACTATCTGTGGCTCTTCCAGAAGTCTGACTCATTCCCTAGCAACCTTATTCACTGCCCCTTTCCTCAAAACAACAACCAAAGAGGTAAGTGACTTTTAAAACAAATTTATAAATTAGGAAAAAATTCAAACCTCTACAGGAATTTGTCTCTCATGATTACTATGGCACAATCTCAGGACTAAGCTAGGGGACGGGAAATCTTACTCTACACTATGCTAGCTAGCCTTTTCTGGAAACACTTTTTTTTTCATGGGTATGGGTGTTTTTCCAGTATGTATGTGCATGCAACATAGTGCCCTCAGAGGCCACAAGAGGGCATAAGGCACCCTGGACCTGGAGTTACAAACAGCTGTGAGCCACCATGTGGGTACTAGGAGTGCAATTAAGGATCCTCTGGAAGAGAAAACAGTGCTCTTAACTCTTAACTCTCCAGCTCTCTTTCTTGAAAATTTTGCTTATTTTTGCTCATTCTAAAGTACTTAAGTTTTGCATTTCATACAAAATTGCACCGTTTCTGCTAGAGGTCCACTCTATTAGAAGTTTATTCCACCATATCCAAAGTTATTATGCAAATGTTGCTTCAATCTTACTTTGCATGTTTGTGTTTATTGTTCTCTGAAGTAGTGTATACAGTATACAGTGTTCCGTATGCCCAGAAAAGACCAGGAGACATAGAAGGCTGATAGGCATGATATCAGCTAGAATAATTCCACAAATCAGTAACTTGAATATTATAATATATTAAGCAAGAAGAAGTTCATTAATAGTACTAATTAACTGTTTAAAATTATTTTGATAGTTGAGGGATATATTTGAGAAAAATCCACTGGGTACTGAATTAACAACCCAAGGGACAGAATAAGGGAAAAAACAGTAGGAATAAAAAGAATAAAGAATGAGTTGGGTCAGAGATATTAATGTGTAAATGAGCTACACAGAAATTAAAAAGCAATGCTCAAGAAGACTCCACAAAACATTTTGCCTCCAAATAAATCTAAAAATTGGCATTTCTTTGCCATGTTTCTCACATTCCTTACTATCACCCTGATTCACCCAAGAAATGGAAAATTAGCAACCATGTCAAAATTCCTCTAAAACATACCAGATGTGGTTCCAAGCAATCACTGTACTCTGGCCAATTCAGTTAAAGTTCAATTTATCTTTCGAGCTGATGGAGAAATCTAGGAATTACTATCAAATAATCAGTTTGCACAAAATAAGGAACCCATATGCTACCAATAATTTAAACATGGACTAGACTGACCCACCTTAAATGACTTAATTTATAAAATCACATGAAACATAAAAAGCTAAGAGACTCCTATGCACCCATCAAGCTGAAACTGATGCACAGGAACCAATGGCACAACCAATTTCAACTTAACCCTCTTAGATGTATATTCCCAATCAACCTAGTTTCCAGCCATAACATGGCACATTTCCATCTTAAGTCTTTCCTTGTTCATGGCATTTCCTTGCTTAAAGACCCCTATAACTACAATTATTACCAGAGTCCTTTTTTTCTTGAAGGCTCAAATCCTACTTTCATAGACCCTTACATACTCTCCTTCCAAATACTTCTTTAACATACACAAGGGAATAAATATTCCTTTAATGCTTATGTTCTGTATCACCAACCAAACTATAAACAAAGACCAAAGGCCTCAATGCACATGACAGACCAAAACAAAAAGAAAAGAAACAAACAAACCCATAATGTGGCAATATTTCATACACACTAAAATAATAATAACCAAGGTGATACACAATGGCCAATGATGTGAGGATATGGAAGAACGGGAGCCCTCATATACTGTCGATAAAAGTGCATCCACTTTGGAAAGCAATCTAACAATTCAAGTCTTAAGCATATAACAGACACTTGAATCAGCACTCCTATGTGAGTATTTCCAACAAGAAATACCAAGTCCCACCTAAATGTATCTATCAATAAACTTCCAATAGTATTATTTATAAATGCCAAATGCATTAAGACAATTCAAATGTGCATTAACTCATAAACAAAATTAGCTTTAAAAAATTTAAAGTCAACAAGCACTGTACAGGATCCAGACCCCCTGTGTGCTGCCCATCTTTATGTGGCCATTTTTCCTTTTATATTACTTTACTCTCTCTTTAAAGACTTTTTATTTTTAAACTATTTTTTATGACTACCTAGTCTATTTTCTTTTCTTTCTTTAGCATTTAAGCACATTTTAAAACATACTATATCTGTTTAGAGGTTTTCTCACTCTGGACCTGACTTTTTGTATGTCTGCAGCCTTCTCTGACCACATGAGCCAAACCTTAAACCGCTAAGCAGCAGCTAGGCCCTCCAAGCATCTCCACATAGCACATGGCTCTGCCCTGTTCAGGTCAGTGAGAGTTGAGCCCCATGCCTGGAGCCAGTCCATCTGCTCCAGCTTCGCTGGGTGATCCTACATAGTCCCCACTGGCACACCACCCGCTGCTCATAAAACCCATGCAAGCCCTCGGAACATTTTTTTTCTTTTCTTCTTTTTTTTTAAGCTTTCTCAGGCCCTATATGGATTTACATGCCCCCACGTTGAGCACCAAATGTAACAGTTGGGACTACCAGCCCACAAATAATGACAGAGGCTTATCAATTATAAAAGCTTGGCCTTCGCTTAGGCTTTTTTCTAACTAGCTCTTATAACTTAATTGGCTTGTTCCTATTAATCTATGTTCTATCACGTGGCTCAGTTGCCTTTCCTCTATTCCATATGTCCAACTTGTTCCTCATGCTGTTGATGTCTCCTGAAAGCTAGATTCACCCCTCTGACTTCCTCTTTCTCTGTCCTGAAGTCCCACCTATTCTCTCTTGCCTAGTTATTGGCCATTCTGTCTTCATTACACCAATCACAGCAGCACATATTCACACAGTGTACAAATACGCCATAACAACTCTGGGGAACAACTGTCCAGCAACATACCAAAAACTACAGTAGGCTAAATTGTGAGCTTCCGAGTAGGGGAGGCTCTTAATAGTTCTAAAAACTTACAAACATTATCTCTCTTCATAAAGAAATAAGAAAAGCTGGACGCATCTGCACTGTCTGTCATAAAATAGGGTTAATTAATAAAAGGGAAGCATGGGCAGGAAGAAAAAGTAAACTAGTATAACCAGTTAACTGTGTGATTAACACAATATAAATTTAGATAGCTACAATGATTCTAGTAGATAGGGTAAAAACTAAATGAATAGGCTCCAAAAATTCTGAGAACATATTCTGGGCAATAAAATACCTCTTCTTTCCTTTCAAATGGAAGAGAGAAAAATACCTCAAAATTTTTTAGTTGGGAGTAGAGATAATTTAAATTTTACACTTTGATTTTCAAAGTTCTATTTGAGTAAGATATCAAAACGATGGCAATTCAGAAAGATCTAAAGAAAATAATACTCTTCAAAATCATGAGTGCACTGTTTAGTAAGTTTTTGCATATTCTTGGAATATCCAACCATTTCCTACATTTTTAAATTCATATACCCTCCAAAATTAGTACCATCCCAAAGTAGAAATACTCTTGTTCTCTTGTCCATGTGACAAAAGTCAGTTGATATAATGTATCAGGTAGAATAATTATTCTAATCATGATCACCCAGAAGATGTAATAGGAAATAAGCTTTTTTACTCTAGAAAGCAATCTTAAGAAAGTCTTAAAGTGACTGTCACTGAGAAGTGATTTCACAAACCCTAGTAATTAATTCATGAAGAGGCAGGAAATACACCACCATGAATAGACATAACTTTGGCTGGACTTAAACAAATAAAGTTATAGTAAATGACTCCTATCTCACAGACATCTAATTCTTAAGAATTTCTATACTCCAGGCCCATTACAGTACCATTTTACTAACATATGTGTTTCTGAAGCCTAATTTATGTAGCATAATAATTCCTACCACATTATCAGAACTGTAGTAAAACAGCATTGTTTTCAAGCATTTATTATAACAAATAAAAAACAGTAGATTCTATTCCCAAAAGTATATCAACATTGTCTGTCTAACAGGCAGCAGGCAAGGCTAGAATAAGG
>LOEQ01002579.1:81150-109841 GCA_001685075.1 Bramus lutescens
GTAGGTAGGTAGGTAGGTAGGTAGGTAGGTAGGTAGGTAGGTAGGTAGATGATTTCATGGGACCAGAGAATCAGTGGCTAAGAACACTTGATACCCTCACAGAGAACCCAAGTTCAGTTCCCAGCAACCAACTAATGGCTAACGACCATCCCTCACTGCAGTTCCAAATTCTTCTGGCTTCCAGAAATACTGCATACATGAAATGCTAACACACATGCAGGCAAAACACTCATGTGCATAAAATAATCTTTAAACAAATTAATTCACTTCATATTCAGAAAGATGCAAATACCAATAGCCAACAGCTCTTGGAGAGAAAATACGCTTACTTCAATGGTAAGGTCCCGGGTAGGTTGCCTTTGCTCTAGAGGACAGTTCAACACCCACAAGCATGCAGGAAACACTAAAATGATTCGGTCGGTTATATATGAGAAGGAGGAAACAGATGATATGGAGATAGATATAGACACAGGTGCATGTAGTGATATTTCATCTGTATTTTAATAAAACTTGCCTGAAGATCAGAACACAAAACAACCACACTAGTCAGCCATACAGGCCGGGCAGAGGTGGCACACACCTTTAAACCCAGCAGCCACACTAGTTAGTCACAGAGGCCTGGAGGGGGTGGTGCACGCCTTTAATACTAGCACTAGAGAGGAATAAAAGGCTGGATGAGACAGGAACTCACTCTTTCAGTGTGAAGATTTCATAGAGGTAAGAGCTCTCTAGTGGTTTGGCTGCTTTGCTTTCCTTATCTTCAGGTTGAGCCCCAATCTATCCCTGGGCTTTTATTATTCGTGTTACAGATGTAGATATAAATAGACAGAAAGATTCACACACACAGATATATCATGGAGAGAGGCCATAATTATACATGCAGACATGAAGCAATTAAGGGGTGAATCTGATCAAATAAAAATGGATTTACATATGAAGAAAATAGTAATTTTTTTAAGTGCACATAATTACAACTGCTATTTATACGAATGTGGTCCATCGAGAGACTGGATGGTGACTCATAGTGAAGGATTATCACAACGTGACAATAACCCTCACTGCCCTTCATGTCACAATCTTTACTACAGCCCTTTCCAAAACATGGCAGTAGAAAACCATTGAAAAAGACTGTGGTTGACAACCTCAAGCTTTGAAGTTAGGAAGAGTATGAGAATTCTTTGACACTTTTCCTGTATTTAAACACGAACAGAAATGAAGAGTACACAACGAAGACCCTCACCCTAAGCTCCTCTTAGTTGCTCTTCTCATGACTTTGCAAAGGCTACAATTAGCACAGAGTAAAGAGGCAAGAGAAGACTCCATTTGGAGTAAACTTACCGACAATGACTGATTCTCTTTAAGATCCAACCCAAACACATCACGCCGCTTCACTGTGAGGAAATCAGCATCGGGCCCATCTTCCTCATCATCATCTCTGACTAAGAACTGCCCAGAATCTTCCTTGGCATCCTCCTGTGCCTCTTCAATTTTGAGAACAGATTCAGTACGAGTCTCTCCTGCTTTCCCCAGTTGCTCTTCCATTTCTTCATCTTCTGTGTCTTCGTCCTGTTCTTCACTCTCACCACTGGCCAACCTGTATTCTGTCTCTTCTAGTTGCTTTCCACTTTTGTGAAGGATGGACATTTTCTCACTAAAATAAGCTCGAAATTCTTCTACTTCGTCATTGCTGAGGGAGGGAACCCTGGGTTCAATTGTTTCAGTGACTTGATTCCTTGCCACTCCTGTGGTGGGCTGCTTCTCCATTTTTTGAAGAAATCTTACCCGTGGAGCGACAGCAAGACCAAGAGACCTTCAGGAATGAAGAGAACAAAGGTAATTATTTCATTATAGTGATGGTATGTTTGTAGTGTTATGGAGGTTTCTCCACAGTACAAGTCTATTTCCATGGCTTTGTTTTAACATTCCTCTAAGACACATCAATTCTGACAGATTAAACAGTTCAAAATAAAGCCACAATACTTGTATAGAAAATATTTTAAACCCCTAGCTTTGCTTCAAGAGACTTGATATGGTATTTAAAAAGAGAGCACTGAAATAAAAATAAGATTGTCACAGCTCACATTCTAGATCCAATTTTCAATTCAATTCTCAGCTTCCTCACAACACATAATAATAACACCTGCCAGGTCTACCTCACCGGTGCTATGAAGTCCCAATAAACTAAATGTATAAAAGTACTTTGTAAAACATAAGCTACCATATAAAATGTAAAAGGCAGGCTGAGGAATAACAAAACAAATATTCTCCAAAAATTGTGCAGAATACATATACCATCCATCACCCTTACTTACAAAAATATATTTTTCTTTTTAAAAAAGCTAAAAGGGGGAAATATTGGGATTGTTTTATTTTTGTATGTTTTTTTTTTGTTTTGTTTACCTAAGAGCAAAATTTGGCATGTTTCCTTCCAGGATCAACACTAACAATCTTTACTAAATTCCCACTGGTGGATAGAAATACGACTTTTAAAAAGCAAAGGTTAAGCTAGGCGTGGTAGCATACCCCTTTACCCTTATTAATCCCAGTACTCAGGAGGCTGAGGCGGGCATATCTCTGAGTTAGAGGACAGTTCTGGGTTTGCCAAGGCTCCATATTGAGACAAAGCCTCCAAATAAATAAATAATTAAATGGCAGCTTTATCCACTGTTTTCCCCCTATATAATTCATAATAGAAACTGCAAATTATTGAAAATCACAAACTCAGAAACAGAGCTAAGGTTCAAAATGCACAGCTCTGTCATTTACTAGTTGTATAATCTCAAGAATATTCAACTCTCAAGATAGGTTTCTTATCTGCAAAATGTAATGATTGAGAATTCCTACCTAATAGAGTTGTGATAAAGTTAATAAACATGCAATACAGTGAAAATAATAAATAGGCAACTGTGGTAGTCATTTCTATCATTACTGCCGTCACAATATGAAGGGTAAGACAATGAGTTTATATACACCAGAGGATTTCTAATACTGCAGTACAGGGACATGGTTTTCAGAAACTAAAACCTGAATTCCTTGAAGACAAGAGTATATATGCACATGCAATTCTATCATTGAATGAAATGACCTCCATATATTGGCCACTCAAAGTATTTCCCTAGTATATTTTTAACCTTCTGTCTTATAAACATGGCAAATGCTTTAGTTATCATAGGCTTCTAAAGGAAATCCTACACCTCAAGAAAATTATACATCTGAGTATCTACATAAACTAAAAGAATAGTCAAACTATAATAATAACTTAGACTTAACATAATTATTTGCCCTGTATAAACATCACCAAAAGCAAGTCCTCAACAACAAACAGGACATTAACTAGTTTGATGCAACAAGGCAGCTGCTATATATGACCCTGGAGTATTCAAAACCTATGCCCATCATTTGTGAATATTGCAGCAACCAGAAAAAACACACTGAACTTCACATAAAATGCAAAAGTAGCTAAAAACCCAAATCTTTGCATCATATTAAAAAATGATGAAACTAGGAACTAGTAAATAAGCATAAGGAAACAAAAGCATGTTTTCCATGGCATAGGATTTTTCCCATCCAATACTAAAATAGTAATGCTATCTAAAAAAAGGGGGTTTACAACTGACAGATCATATAATATTAAATGTAGAATCTAACAGAATAGAAAACAGCAGCTTACCTAAGTCAAATGTTTTGTTATGAGGGGAAAATGAAAAGGATATAAATATTCTCATGTATGAAATCCTCAAATAAAATACTTTTTAAATTTTCTTTGTTAAACTCAATTTAAAAGTAAAGGCATTCAAATTCCTAGAAAACAAGCCAAGTATTCAGACTTTGACTAAAGCATATTTTATCTTGGAAACCTAAGATAAACAGTAAGGTATAATAAAGCTCAAAGGTACTTCTAAAGATTTGGTCAATGCATTTCCCATAGACAGGACTCCAACAAAGAGGGAGCTTAAAAGTTAAAAGGTTATTTTCGTTTTTGTAATCTCACAACTATTCCAACAAAACCAGTTAGTCCTTCCATACATTCGGCAACCTGAGTCATTAAATCTTGCAACATCTTGCAACAGTAACTGCAAGTGTCCATAAGAGATAAAGACTGAAAAAATAAACTTATAAATATGAACCTCCTGACAATAAGAACTAAAATACTGGTTAATTTCCAAGAGTTAATCTAACATACTTCTCTGCAGATTTTCAACAGACTGTTCTAAGGTTAAGCAAACTCTTAGAGGAAATCCTAGGAGCAATCCCTCTAGCTTTATTACAGCTGCTATCAATACTTACAGTGCATATTCAGTAATAGGTAACTTGCTCACATTAAATACTTCTTTATCCTTCATAAGATACACTGAACGTATGTAGGAGACAAAGCACTGTAAAATAAAAAATTAAGAATTAGCCTAAACCAACAGAAAACTAAGAGATAATTCAGTAGTAATGAAAAAATACAAACTAGATCAACAAACTCTAATTTGCATACACAGAAAAATAAACTGCTGCAACTGTAATATTAGGAAAGATTTTGCATTTATTCCAACGCAATACAAAATATTACCTAGCTGTGCATGGTGGTGCATTGCCTGCAATTCCATCACTTGGGAGGTAGAGATAGGCATTGGAAATTCAAGGTTAACCAGGGCTACATAAAATCTTACCTCAAATGAGAAAAACCTCAACTTTGCAAAAAGCTACTGAATATTAATTAGCACTACTTAATTATAATGAAGTGCAATGAAATAACACAAGCAACAGAATAATCAGATAGAGTATCTGTACTGATTACATGTTATTAACTGAGCAAAAGCCAGCATTTTTCTAAACTGAAATTTTCTCATCTATCAAAAATACAACAGTAATAACTGTTATGACAATGAGAAATCCATTTAGAACACCCAGAATATCTTCTGAAATATAGCAGATGCATATAAATGATTTTATTGATAATACTACTGTAATAGTCAAAAAATAACTTTTTCAATAAAATAAAATTTCACTATAAGTGAATCAAATTTTGACAGAAAGGTTGTTTTCCCTTTTAAGTTGTGATTTCAAATAATTTACCATCATCCTGGAAATTTTTACTTCTACTTTTTTTAAATAAAGCTATACTCATGATGACACAGCTATGTCATCCTGATCCTATCAGTTTGTGAAACAAATAGATACTAAAATACGTCTCAGCAAGTACTTTTACTTTAACAATAATTTGTGAAGGGCTACGGAGATGGCACAGTCAGTAAAGTACTGACCATCGAAGCTTGAGAACTTGAGTTTGAATGCCCGGCATCCACATTAAAAGGCTGGGCATGCAGAATGTGCCTGTAATCCCAGCACTGGGAAGCCAGTAACAGAAGGATCCCTGCAACATGCAGCCAGTTAGTCCAAGTCTAGCCAGATACATTGCTCCGGGCACAATAAGAGACCTTTTCTCAAAAAAATAAGGTAGAGAATGATTGAAGAAGACACCCATAACTGACCTCTGGCCTCCACACATATGTCCATACACATGTTTGCACACAGAGAATACATACAGTACACATATAAAATTTTATAAAGTATATTTAATTGTTCTGTCCGTATTTCTTAAACTTCATACTTTCTTCTGTATCTCTGCATTCACACCAATCTTTTCTACCCAACTAATCTCCCAACAAACCATTTCTGTCTCCAAAGGCATTAACAATGAATGGTGCTGGTTCAAAGGTATTTTCCTCTGTAATCACTCACAAGAAATAATACCATGTGCTTATAGGTTTTGTTCCATCAAGATTAATCAAAAGCTAGAAAGTCATTTTTCTGAAACCAGATAGCATGGTGGTGCTGGGAAAACAGCCATTCTGCTTAACCATGTGTGACACCAATAAGTCACATCGTTTATTTCAGCGTGCTAATCTATATTTTTTGTTCTAGATGGCTAATATTCCATATGCTTAAACCAGTGAAACTATATCTTTTCAGCATTTTCTATCTCCTGAACCAATAAACAAATAACATGGCAGCCATGTAGTAAATCACAACACTATCAACGTTTTCAGCATCATGTGGTTTTTAATTCCTAACATTTCTCCTCACAAATAACTGATCTGAAGATTGATTAGTCTTACTTGGCCATTCCAGAATGTGCACACATTTCAAAATGTCAGATGTACATCATAATAAAATGTCAGTGTAGGCAATTTCTTACTAAGACTTTTTTAGTTAGAAAAGCTATTCAAGAATAGTAAGTCATATTAATAGATTCAAATTTCATTGCTGGAGATAATTTGCTAAAATTCTATGCCACCAAGAAATTCAGCTTAGTAAAGACAATATTGATCTCTCCACCAGAAAATCCAATCAGAACTTATGATAATTTCATTGAAAAAATAAGTTTATCAAATATACTTATCAAATATACTATACACCAGGCTGCTTGAAATTTTAAAAACCATCTTAGAACTTCCCCTGTGTCTCTAATAAGATTAAACACAGGTAAATTTAAGAAATACTTTTTAAAATTAAGGTAAGTTTTAAGAAACACTTTTAAAAATTAAGAATTTTAGAATTAAAGAAGTAAAAATTTTGCTGCTTAAACCTTTTAGCTATGACCATGCAACACTGATTATATGAACTCATTCCAAAAGAAACCACTGGATTCAGAGTTGACTTACCCTTTGAGCTCTTTCTTTTAAATCTTGATCTTGGGCTAAAAATGACTCTAATTTTTTCTGAACATCAATAAGTTTTTCTGGATTGATTCTTTTTAATAAAAAAATAAATAAAAATGGTTAAACTAAAAAAAAATCTCAATTTTAAAAAAAGAAATAATACACAGCATTTTCAATTTGACTTTTGAGTGTTTAACATTATTTCTCATCTACAAACCAAGAGACACCTTTTGTTTTTCTAATTTCAAACTGAATTATTACATTAATATTAGACAAATCAAACTATTTTTCAATGTCTCCAATACAAGTAAGACTCTGATGGATTCCACTATGCCCAATGTACACATCCTCAATGAAAGGAGATTATGTTCCTTTGAAATGGAAGAACCACCCACAAAATGATTTCATTCAAGAGGTATTACCCTTTCAAACCTTCAATGCTCCTTGAAACTAAGAAGTTCTCCTTTCTCTTATTTTTCTCTGCTGCATTCTGCAAAATTGTTTCAATATAAATAGTATTTTAAAGGTGTCAGAGCTGGGGAGATGACTCGGCTGGTAAAGTACCTGCCATATATGCATAAAGATCTAAGTTCAGCTCTTCGGAGGCATTGTAGTATGTGTCTGTTAACCTCAGCCCCTTGGGGGAGGATGGAGATAAACTGAAGACAGGTAGAACCCTGCCCTTCATTAGGTAGGCTGCCAGACTAGCCAGAGTGATGAGCTTCAGGTTCAGAGCGAGAGCCTGTCTCAAAAAATAAAGATGGAGTATGGCAATCAAGGAAAGACACCCAATTGAACCTCATGCTTCCACGAGACAGAGGCACATGTACAGGTACACATGCACATGTATCCGACACACATAAACAACATTAACAACACAAGCACAAACAGAATTTTTTTAATATTTTCAAAAAGAAGGCAACTAAAGTCAGATGTGGTGGTAAATGCCTATAATATCAGAATTTGGGAAGTGGAGACCACCTAAGCTACACACACAGTACATTTGAAGGTAGCCTGAGCTACATTGAGACTCTATCTCAATCAATCAATGAAGTAATCATTCAACCAATAAATAATTCTTTACCATTACTATGTTTGTTTCAACATTCAATAGATAAACTAATATAACCTATCACTTCAAAATTTATATAAAGGTAAGTAATAAAAACAAGTTACTATAAACTGGAAATAAAAAACTTATAACGCCTCTTAAAAAAATAAAGGTTAGACTTAACATCATCCTTAGCAGAAGTACAAATCTTCCAGTTTCCCCCCTAAAATTAAGAACAAAGCAGGGGGTGCTGGAGAGAAGGCTCAGCAGTTAACAGAGCAACAGCCTATCTTCCAGAGGACCTGGGTTCAATTCTCAACACACACATGGCAGCTCACAACTATCTGTAGCTCCAGATCAAGATGATCTGACACTCTCTTTTGGCTCCCACCAGCACCAGAAATACAACACAAAGATCATACATGAAAGCAAAACAACCAAACATATAAAATGATAAAGAAATAAAAAAGCAAGGAACTCTGCTTTTCAATGTAGTAAATCAAAAAGAAAAAAGAAGAAGAAGAATTACTAAAAGCATACTGATTGGGGAAAAAAAACTATACTTGGTTTGAAAGTGAAATGACAACCTACTTGGAAAATTAAAAGAAAGGAACAAAATGTTCCTGAGACTATTAAAATGTATAACAAGGCTTCAGAATGCAAATATACCAAAGGCTAAGAAAGTCTGAGCAAGATCTACATTTTTTTAAAAAGCCCACAAAACTATAATTAAAGAAATCAAATAACCATGATTTTTCAGTTTCAGGGAAATTCAATCTTGTCACGGTTTCAATCTATTTCTCACTTGATCTGCAGATTCAATGTAATACCAATACAAATACCAGCCAGTTATTTTATGGGTATCAATAAACTGATTCCAAACACAAGCTGCAGGGCTGCCAGGTTCAGTACAGTAATTGGCAAAAGAACAAATCAAGGAGAACAGAGTCCCAAAATACAGTCACATGTATAGTCAACAGACCTTTGACAAAAGAACCACAGCAACATAAGGGAACAAAATTAGTCTTTCTAATAAATGACATTAGAACTGGACGTGTAAAACACATGAATCCTGGAACATACTTTAAAAAAAATTAACATGAATCATAGATTAAAATATAAAGCAGAAAGGGCTCAAGAGATGGCTAAATGGGCAAAGTATTACACAAGTAGGAAAACCTGAGTCTGGATCTCCAATACCAACTTGATAAACAGACACAGCCATGCACACCTGAAGCCCCAGCACTGGCCTGAGGGGCGGAGTCAGGGAAGAGACAGACCCCAGGAGCTTGCCAGCCAGTCAGGGTCAGTGAGAGAGGCCTCATCTCAGAAAAGAAGGTAGGAAAGCATTTGAAAGAGGCATTCTGACATCAGCCTCTAATGTACACACACAAAATTCCTAGCAAAGACTACAGAGAAAATCTAGATGATCTCGAGTACGGTTAAGGACATTAAATGCAGCATTAAAAGGCTAATCCACGGAAACAAATTTATTCACCAGAGTAGACTTCAGTAAAACTGGAAACATTATGCTCAGGCATTCTTCTTCTGCTCCCTAGCCCACCACCAGATGACCTGACCTGCTCTGCTCTGCTCTGCTCTGCCACACCTCCTTCCTTAACAACACAGCCTCTGAAACCGTGAGCCAGAAGAGTCCTTCCTTTAAGGTGGCTCTCTCAGATACTAATTTCAGGGACACCAAGAGAAACTTCCTATGAAGTAGGGACTCAAAGAGTGACACTGATATGTCAATGCAGCTCCTGAGCTGCAGCAAATCAGCAGGAGACGGGCATGTGTGAGGTGGGGAATGTGGAGCAATTGTACTTTTCCTCACATTTGTTGTCAGCCTCAAATTTCTTCTCCTAAGACTTTTTTAAAGTCCTTTTATTCCCCTTCTAAATCGGAAGCCAGATGGTCGAATAGATTAGGAGGAAGAAGGAAGCACAGGCAATGATGTCATGCTCTCACTGCTAACAGCAACCTAGGAACAACCAGCTCTTACTTGATCTCCTTCACAGGTACTTTCTTCTGGAGAAGCTGCTGCACCATCCCTTGTTCTTCCGAGGGTAGTAAAATTAGTAAAGCTTCTCCATCTTCTTTGTATCTAAACAAAATAAAAATTTTCAAATGCATCAACACAATCTTCATTTTACATTTTGACAAGATGAGTAGATGACATGAAATCACTTAATTAGTAAATGCTAGAAAAAAAACCCGCTTTTAATCTTCCATGATGTCAGAAAAGTAGGACTCTAGCTGCCTTACTTTAAATTTCAATCACTTGCTGTAATTCCCACTGCCTTTAAGGCTGTACTTCAAAAGTAGAGCTAGCACCTAAAAAAAGAAGCAATTAAACAGAATTTCTCTTTTGAGATGGGGGTCTCAATCTTGTAGGCCAAGATGGCATTTCTTCTGTATGTAGCCTCAGGCAACAACAGGCCCAATCCCAAAGGGATATTTTAAAATAAGTTCATACAAATATATCAAGCAGACTGCTTCCACCCAAACCACAAGAGTATTATGACAAATTACTTATTAAACATGGCAACCAAATACACTGAAGAAAGCGGGTTTTGGGAAATACTGACACATATGCCTGTAATTTCTGAATACAGGAGGCTAAGGCAGAAGAACCACTGCAGGGTCAAGACAGGGCTGAGATAACAGCAAACTCTGTCTCAGAACCAAAACACAGAAATCAATTCATCTGCCTATGGATTTTACTGATACCTTTAAAATAAAACTTTTCAGGTCTATTTAAGAAATAGGCCTACTTGGGTAAATACCTTATAACTGCTCTTCCCTCACAGGCTGACACAGGCAAAGGCTTCCTAAAGTACTGACGTTTCTTGTGCTGCCTGAACAGTTTACTAACACCACAGTGCCAACTGGGACACGAGCAACAAAAGAGAATCAAATGGGATATTTAGGAAAACGTTTTACAGAAGAAAACATAATCTCAAAGCAGTCTTTATACTCATGGTATAAAATCTGAGGGGCACATATTTATAACTAACCAAGTAACTACTTACTGAGTAGCCATGACCCAGGAATAAACCAAACACACAGAAGCAGGACCCTGTCCTAAACAGAAATGACAAGCTCCTAGGCAGAAGCAACAAACACATACAAGCACAAGACTCCAGACAATGGTCATAGAATGACAAAGGACAGTCACAGGCAACAAGCGCCGCCAACTCAGAAGTGCCTGAGGAAAGATACGACACAGCAAATGAACTTCAGTCAGGTCTTTTAAGGCAGACAGAAAGGGCCCACAGTGTTCTAAGAGAACGCTGGGTCATGGTGAAGAAACCAGACAACGATGAAAGACTGATTTAGTAAAAAGAGGCCTAAAAAGAGAAAGTCCACAGCTGGAATGAAAAAATGAACAGCAGGGAAGATGAGTTAGAAGGTACATTCAAGCCTGATTTTGTACTGCCCTTAACGCCTCTGCAAGAAATTCTACAATACTGTCTGCAAATAATATTTTATCATTAAATGGTGAAAGAAAATTGGTTTTTGCAATTTAACTAATAGATGGTACGGTACTTTTATTATGAAATCTGAAGGAAAGCTTTTTACCTTACATATTAATTTTAAAATCCAACTCTAATGAAGAAAAAATACATCCTTGTATGAACAGACTGAAAAAGATTAAAATATCAAAATGTTAAGCTATCTTTTATAGATAATTTGTTTTTTTAATCTTATTAATATGTCTGGAAGTAAAATGGTAAGAAAACAGACATCATGCTGGCTACTTAAAAAGTTGAATGTCTATAGTCTATATGAACAGATATTAAAAAAAAAACAGTAATAAATCCCAGCACTCAGGAGGCAGAGACAGGTGGTGAGTTCGAGGCCAACCTGGTCTACAGACTAAGCTCTAGGACAGTCAAGGCTACATAGAAAAACCCTGTCTGGAAAAAAAAAAGGAATAACACAGGATGTTATAAGAGTATGACAGAGAATATTACCTGATAGTCCAGATATTAAGAAAACTGTCCAGAAATAATGAAGCCTTAAATGAATCTTGAAGAATAAGAAGCCAGTCTAACATTAATTGTAGAGACATGGGAAGAATAGTCAAGTTTTGCAAGGGAAACGCTAGTATTTCAGAGATCAATGAAAACTTGAATGTTTTTGTCTTCATGCTTATTTAATTTTCTTATAAACAGAAATATGAATATATAAGCACTCCTTTATCTAATTATCTGTTGGAACAGAAAAGCTAGTTGTAAATACCTTTCTCATTGTTTAAATGCAAAATTGTATGATTCAAAGTTACTCATCTTCATACACTACAAAAAAAAGTATGAATTCAAAACATTCCACTTTAGCCTCTAGACTAAATCATACATGATGGCAGAAGTTATTAGCATATAAAACAAAGACACATCCTGACCAAGTAAGACAGATGCCAGACATCTCAACTGCTGTGTCTGTTCTCTGAGGACAGGTTAAAAGTCAGAGGGCAAGCCACACGGTGGTGGTACACACTTGGAAGGCAAAGCAGGCAGATCTCTGCGTTCTAGGACAGTCTGGACAACACGAAGAAACCCTGCCTCAAACCCAAAAGAGAAGCCAGAGGACAAGTGAGGAGGTGGTACCATGAGTGAACCCAGAAAAAGCGCCACAAGCTTTGCTGCGCAGCCTGGGGGAAGACCTGAGTTCACACACCCAACATCCAAGTAAACAGCTAGGTATAATCATGCATGCCAAGAACTCAGTGCTGGAAAGAACGGGGAAACAGGAGAGTCTCTTGGGCTTGCTGACCACCAATTTAGAAAAAACCTTTATAATACAATCTAGTAATGAGGAAAATAAACAAGAAAAAGAAAGGCAACTAGATGCTCTAACATATCTAAATGTGATAGATGATACAAAAAAAGAGAGGGATGCAAAGGGATGGCCTGAGGAGGATAACAGAAAGCCACACAGGTAACTGTGGAGAAGCAGTATATTAGAAACAACTAATATAAAAAGCCCTAAGGCAATAGCATGTCTAACATTTATAAGCAGCAGCGAGACCTGAAACAAGAAGAAAAATGACAGACAGACAGACAGACGGATAAGGAAAGAGTATGGGGCTGTCACTGACTTAACTGGGAAGCCGTCATAGGAGTCAGAGAATTTGCCTTATGTTTTAAAAGACCACTTGGCCTGCTGAATTGAGTAGACCATAGGAGAACAAGAGCAGAAGTACCTGAGAACTGGCTGACTCCTAAGAAACATCAGACCCCTACTTGCCTCTGTGCCTCTACCAGCTGTATTTCATCTCAGCTCTTCAATGCTTCAAAGACAAAAGATTTGCTCTGCCCTTTATTAAAGTCCAGTTATCAACAGACATAAGCTATATAAGGAAGCAATTTCCTTGTTGGGAGAAACTGACTCAGTAGAATTTTAAAATTCCAAGCTAAGTGAATTTTTAAGAATAGAAAATTTCATTTGAAAATAATGTTCCTATCACATACCTAATAAATTCACACTAGGCTTAATTTCTTAAGGGAACTGTCTTTATTATTTCAGTTTGCAAAAAGTTAAGGACTCTTTTTTAAAATTCTCAGTGATTCTTTAAAATAAGAGCATTTTTTGCAAACCATGAGCCCTTCCCAATTTAGTAATTTTAACTAGTTTTACAGCTTCATGCTTGCTGTTAATAGGGATCCCAAAGACTAGGAAATGCAAACGCTTGCCTCTGCTGCCCCCTAGTGGAGTCACAGTTCACTATCTAAACTCAAAATTTTGAGACCTACAAAAAAAGGTGAAAATGGCTGAATACAGCTAAAATGATTTTTTTTTCCTCAACAGTCTAGAACAGAAAAGGTTAAATATAAACTCCCACCTTCTCTCCTAGCCTCCCTACTACCCACAAACAAAAGGCTTATCTGGTGTGTGCTTACTTCCTAATAACAAATCTTCTGTGCTTTCAACTGCAATTTTTTTACTTAAAATAAAAGAAGTCAAGCTTTTCAGAACCAAAACCTCAAGCCTTAAAGACAATTGCTTTGAAGTGACAAGATGTACTACAGGACAAACCCTAACAAACTATCTTTATTCACTTGTCTCAAAGAGGAATCATTTTGTTAAGAGGACTAAGGAAAGTTTTTCTTTGCTATAAATCCAAAGAATCAAGTAACACAGTAAATGCGTGGAGACAATAACACCTGGATCACTCTTTATTTCTCCTTGATAAGGCACAAAAAGTAAAGAAGCCATATTCTCCAACTTTAGCAATTTTTCTGACAAAATCACTTTTTACATTTATATATTAATGTTCAATTCCAAAAGCAAACACTTTCTGGAAATCTGGTTTTAATTACAGCCTAACACAGGATTTTAATTAGTTTCAAATTTTAATTTAGCCTTTATTCAACTCAATTATTCAGTCTCATGGCCCACAAAGCTTTCTCATTATCCCTAAACCCATTAATGGCCATTTTCTACCACCAGAGAAGAAAGTAAGCAGAAGATATGCTAACCTCTTCACTGAAATGGTCAATTCAGAATGTGTTGTTTATGTATGAAGGGTCAGACTTCCACTTTAAAAGTTAATGACTGTGTTAAAAATACATTAAAATATTCTTTAAAATAGAAAAAGAAAGTAGTATTCTCTTCAGACTCAGCATTGCAATATTGTCCTAAGTCTTCAGCTCCACAACCATCAAGATCCGATTTAATGCTCACCATAATGTTCAACTATACTGTATTTCCACCAACTTCTCCAAACCTAAAAATCTCTCTTTAATCATTTGATATATTGAAATGCTCATTAATCTCACGTAGATTTCCAAACACTGCTAAATATACTCTATGAAGGACTCAGTGTCCACCTTCTACATCACACAACTGACACAGGTGAAAGACCACTAAGTCATCTTCTAGTCTAATATTTTTGAGATACCATATCAACCATTCCTGTCTAAAGACACACAGAACCACAAAAATGCAAATGTCCATGGGTGCATACACCAATTTTTACAAACCACATGTTTACTAAAGAAAATTAAGTCATGGGTGAAAGGTTTTTTAATCACCAGCTTCCATTAAGACTTCTCAAAAGATCTCACTGTGAAAAATAATCCAAAAACGAACCAAGAATATTAAGGTGCACCTTAGTAAGAACTGAAAACAGGGAAGGGAAGATGGTTAAGTGGTAAAGGTGTCTGTCATCAAAGCCTGGAAACTTGAGCTCAGGTCCTGGAGCCCAAGTGAACGCAAAAAAGGAAAACTGACTCCACAAAGTTGTCCTCTGACCTCCACAGGCATATCATGTGTACTCACACATACATCAAGCACTTACACACAAGCACACACAAAATAATAATAACAATAATAATAATAAATGGAACATTTTGTGCTTCATTTTTCCTAGCGGTCAATAGACAACAACTGTTTCATTGCAATATATTCTACAGAACGCAGTCTCAACTCTTACCTCATGTTTAAAATATCATTAATTCCAATTCAGAGACGTCTTTTGTACCTTCCAGCATATCAATCTACTTTAAAATATGCTTACCATTATATTATTGTTTTCCTTCTTTTATTCTTAAAAGAAAGACATTTGAGTCCATTTTTATTACAGTCATGTTTGCTGGCGACCCATGGTGTAAATTCAAGTCTATCAGAAAACACTCAAACACTCTTTAGCGGTCTATGAAAATTAGGAAACGGGACACTCTACTTCTTATTAGGCTACAGAAAAACTTTTTGCTTCAGGTAAAAAAAAAAAGTCTCTTCATACAAAAATATCTATTATTTTCTTCAAAGTTAGCTAAAAACTGATTGTGAAGAAAGGGAAGAGGGGAAGGAAGAGAAAGTTTGAAAAGACAAAGGAGGGAAGTTTGCAAAGAAGGAAGGATGGGAGGAAGGAAGGAGAGCAAAAAAGAGGAAAAAGTTTGGGAGAGAGGAAGGAATGATGGATGGGAAGGAGTGGGCACAGTTCAGGTAGAAAGGTAAAGCCAGTGAGGGAAACAGTCTTTGGCCCTCAGGGCTAAAGATCCTATCATCCCTGGGAAAGCATAAAAATCAGAGACAGATGCTAGTCCAGTTAGATCAACACCAAACTCCATGAAAGCACCAAATTAACCATTTTGACAGCAAGGAGAAGAGTAAGAAAACGTAAACCAAAGAAACAGTCCACTTATAGTTAATCACAATTAACATGACTTTATTATATTAATATTTATGTTATTTACAATTCCTAACCATTTTAAATACTTATTACAATTTTACTGGATTGATATTCATTTGTTTTCCATTTTCTGTTCTCATGTTACATGGCATGTTTCAAGTGTGTATGAGAAGCCCAGACATCGTTGTTGGTGTCTTCCCCACCTGCTCTCCGTCTCTCACTGAACCTGGACCTCATTTACTCAGCTGGACTAGGTAGCCAAAGAGTTCTGAGTATCTTACCCGTCTCTACCACACAGCCCTGGGATGACAGAGGCATGTCACTTCCAAGTGTTTGTGCACGGGTGCCAATGATTCAAACTCAGGTCCTCATACATGCACAGCAGGCACTCTATAGAGCTCATGCACACTAGGACACGAATTCTTCCACTGGACCACTGTCAGTCCTCTTCTAACTTCTCTTTAAGGCAAGGTCCAAATTGCCTAGATTGCCTTAGGCTTACTCTAAAGCCCAGCAAACCTTGACCTTTAAGATCCACCTGCAGGAGCCTTCCAATCTCAGCTGAGAGCAACCACATCCAGATCTCATGTCTCTCCTCCCTTAAGATCAATGTCTGCACAAAGTACTAAGGCAAAGGAAGTACTCTAAGGCTTTTGAGAACCATTACCAAATGTAACCCAGAAAGAGGTCAGCCATTTATAATTCTACAAATTTCACTATAATCTCAATAGTACAACATAGTACATAATTCTTTTCATTCATTTAGATCCATCTGTAATGTAGTTTTATGCCCCAGACATTTTCCCCACAGCTCTTTAGCCAGTATAAGATGCTTCAACATAAAATACAAAAAAAAGAAACAAACAAATGAAAAAAGTCACTAGGAGGGGCCTTCACCAATGCCTTTAAATCTCAATCAGAAAAAGAAATCTATGACTCCTATTAACCCTGTCCCTTACTAAACTTATACCACAGAAATTAAGAGTACAAGACCTAGACTAGAGAAGTCAGATCGTCAGGTTCAAATCTTGGCTCTTTGAATCTTCAAACATACTGTATTACTGATTAAACACTTGACTTCTTCATTTAAAATAGAGAAATCATGAAGATTCATTGAGCTGATGTTCAGTAAGCAGTTCTTAGAGAAGTTTAGAAAGGTAAATTAAAACAAAACAATAAAACTTCATGAACTGTTTTCAACAACAGCCTTCAGGCTGTACTTTTTCAATTTGTTTATTGTACATGAAAGTGTGAGAAGGAGAGCAAGCATGCCAGTCTTTGTGGAAGTCACAAGACAACTTTTTGGAGGTGGCTCTCACCACCTGCCCGCTAAGGAGTGGCTCTCTGGCTTCTGGTGATGCAATGTTACTCCAGGCTAGCTGGTTTGCAAGCATCTGGTCAAACCATAGAGGCTTCTTACCATAGGAATACAGGTGAGCAGCCCTGTATTAGGTTTTGTAAGTGGGTTCCAGGGATCACTCAGGTTTTTAGGCTTACATGGCAAGCACTTTTTATCCACTGAGCCATCTCCCTAGCCCTATCAGAGTTACTCACAACAAAACAGTAGCATTCACATATCTAATTGTTTTGGTCTTTGTTTACCTACAGCTGGAGAAGTAAGTTTACCTACACTGTAGAGGGCAGTGGGAGTATACAGCAGTGACAACCAGCATTTAACAAGTGAACCTACCAGTCGTATAATTCCCTGATGGGCAGCCCCATCTGGCAAAGCCATGGAGTTACTGACTGTAAATGACCAGTTGCTCCTGCCTGTAATTTCTCTCATGAGTCACTTCATTTCTTCCCTAAGAACTGATATGGCTGTTTTCACACTGCTTGTTTATCTCACTTATATATCCCATTATAAGAACACATGTACAGCTGTGGAAGGTCACAAGATATTTTTCTGCTTAAGTTAATATTTATGAATATAATTTTCCAGGTGTTGTTTTTACTGATTCCAAGTCAGAATAGAAGAAACTTGATTATACATAATGCTCTCAGTGATTGACTTTTGCACGTAGTCCCAGTGTCAGGCTCCAGGCTCAGCCAACTCTTTACTGAGAACCCTCACCAACTTAAGGATTATGTGTAAGACCACTGGCCTTGCTCTCTGGGCAGTCATTATGACATTCCCTAGTCCAAGAGAAACTACATGACTTATCCTGTGTCATGAGAAGGGTCAGGCCCTGAAAGTGTAACATGTTAATTGTCCAGATTGTGACTGGAAAAAGAACTGGACAGAGAAGAAATGAAGTGGAGGGCAGAACTGTAAGTAGAGACTATGTAGGCCTAATTAGGAACTGTACAAATCTATGTAGCAATATGGAGACAGAGGGAATCTCAGAAAATATTTTTTAAGTTAAATTAAAGAGAAAGTTATCATCAGAAAGCATCTGTGTTTCATTATTTTTCCCTCAGATAGAAAAAGTCTAGCCTTTAGATAGATAAGAACTTTTTCCTAACCCTTGCTACTTTGAGGTCTTCCTTTTCCCTGGCCTGGAGCAGATCACAGGAGCTGGCCTCCCATGGTCCATGTTAGCAAGCTTTGTTATTAAACAGTACAAAAGCAAAGAAATGGGCCACACCTACCTGGCAGTTCTCCCAGCTCTGTGAATATATGTGTTAGCATCCTCTGGACAATCAAACTGAAGAACCCAATTCACAGCTGGAAAATCTACACAGAAGAAACATCAAAGGGAAAAACAATTTCAATATCTAGCCTGCTATACTACTGTTATGTTACAGTATCGTGTGCCAAGACTTTCTACCACATCTCACTAACAAAACTTTATTAAAAATAAAATTGATCGCATTAACCAAGAAATTATAAATATTTTTCTACGTTGATAAAGTGAACTAAAATTGCTTCTTTCTGAAACAGAAGAGACAGTGCTTTGTGGCAATAGCGACATACCCTGATGTTCTGGTTGTGAGCCTAGCCTTTAATGACTGAGCCATCCCTCCAGCCCATATCTTGATTTTTTTATTTTTGCTTTTTTTTGCATAATCCGAACTTTCTGTTTATTTTCCAGCTTTACATGGTTTATTATTCTTTATTCTTTTAATCTATGACTGTCTCTTTAAAGACTGTTTTATTTTTTAAAACTATTTCTTTTTATAACTGTCTATACTCTTTCTTCTTTCTCTCTCAAGCCTATGTACATTTTAAAAACACACTGTGACCCATTAGGAGGTTTATTTCTGTTTGAATCTGTCTTATTGCATTGATGTTTAATGACCTAAAAGTATCACTCTTCATAGGGTCCTAGTAAACTGGTTTCTGGGTCTGAGGAGATGATTCAGTTTGGTAAAGTGCCTGTCGCACAGCATAAGGATCTTCGTTTGGATTACCAGCACTCATTGAAAAAAAAAATTGAAGTCAGGCACAGAAGCACTTTCCTCTTAACTTCAGCACTAGGAAGGCAAGGATAAGAAGATATTTGGGGCTTGGTGGCTATTTTAGCAAATTCTCTGAACTCCAAATTCAGTGAGATACTGCAAATCAAAAAACAAGGTAGAAAGCACAGAAGACGACAGACATTGCCACTATTCTCCATTCCTTTGCACACACATGAACATATACATAGACACACAGACATATAAAAATAATAAAAATTTATACTTTGCTTTTCCTGTTAGTCCTAACTCCAAATAAACTGGTAAGCAATTATACACCCTATATTTCTGAATACTACACGCTTTATCCATTTCCAAAGAAGCCTGCTCTCAATTTCTCAGAACTAACTCTAATCACGTATAGGGTCTGCTGCAAGGATTTCTAAAGATGATAAGTAAGATCATTTTGCCTGACCGTTTTTTTGGGGGGGTGCGGTTTGAGACAGAATTTCTCTGTGTAGCCCTGGCTGTCATGAAACTCACTTTGTAATCCATGCTGACCTTGAACTCACAGAGATAAGTCTGCCTCTGCCTCCCAAGACTGAGATTAATGGCATGTACCACCACCGCCTGGCATAATAAGTAAATAATTATTAATTTTTAAAAAAGAATCACTGTAAGAAGGCCAAGATGACAAAGAGAATCACTTAAAAATATTTTCAGCTGTAAGCCGTTATGCACACCTTCAATCCCAGCACTTGAGATTTCCGTGACTTTGGGGCCAATCTAGTCTTCAAAGCTAGTTTGAGACCAGCTACACCTACACAGTGAGACCCTATCTCAAGAGAAAGTAACTGCTAAAATAGGGTAGCACATTCCCCTACTGTTGATGTATGTTTAAGATGAATTACACAAAAGAATGACTGAAGAACTCAGGCTACTAGCTCTCTATTCACCTCCACTGTACCTACCCACAACGCTACAAGGTACAGTCACCACTGTACCTTCTGAAAGTAAAGTCAAAGGATGCTAAATATAGTGATGCTAAAAATCAAAGTGACTAGTCAAAAAATGGATTTCACTGACTTTTATTGTTAAATTTCAGTTTTCAAAGTTGCAATTTTCTTATCTTTAAAATTTAAACCTTTCATCTCCTTTGATGACTACAGAGGCTCCTCGGGATTATAATTTAATTATCAAGAAACATAACCAAGCTCACCAGAGATGCAAATACTACACATGTCATGTTCATCAACTTACCAATTTACTAAAGTCTCTCTCACAAGATCTGAGACTCCGATTTCCAGAAAAACACCCTATAAGTAAATATATTTGCCATGACCACAGAAACGGTACTCCAGCAAGCTCACTTACCCAACCCTCGGGCTGCAATATCAGTAGCAAACAGCACTGCAGCCCTCTTCCGGACAAATTCATTGTAGACTTCCATTCTTCTCATCTGCTGCTGCCGACCATGGAGAGCAAGGATAGAGATGCCTGGGCGCAGCCGGCAGAACACCCTGTACAGGTACTGAACCTGGCACAAGCAGAAGAGTAAGTCCGATCCTCAGAATAAAGGACAAATTTCACCAACTGGCAGTTTTTTAAAGAAACGTAATCTAGAATTAAAGTCTTGAAACATTTTTGCTCACATATTTTCTAAAACAATTATGATGTCAAAAAAAATTTTAAATCTCAATCACTAAAAACAAAATTTGAAAATAAAGAAAAAAATGTTCTTACATTTTTTTAGTCACCTAAATTCTTTCCAGTTTTGAATAGCTGTAAGAATACAACTTCTACAAAATTGTATTTTAAAATAAACAGTTATCATATACGTATCCAAGAGATTCTCACAGTAAAGCTATAGAAAACCGTGAGCAACTCTGAATAGAAGAAAGCCTTGTTTCCGTCCCTCCTGCGACTTTCTTCTCCATCTCTGGACCCTCACAGAACTGCAGCTTAGGTTTTAAGCTTGAAAGCCTTTTATTACTATCATTGTAATTCATAAATTTCTACAACAAAATGTCCTCAAGTTGTATATTTGTTTCTTATACAAACAGGCTGTGCTAACCTTCTCCCCTGACTGAGCATTTAGTTGACCCTCCTTCCTGAAAAGATAAGATGTAATAAATAACTTAGACATAAATAAAATTTTATTATAAATGTATTTCAATGTATAGGTCTAAAGGAGGTAACTATTGTTTTAGTTTTATTTCTTTACTATGTACTTACTACTAAATGGATACTGTTAGACTGAGGTAGAATTCATTATTATTTCTAACACATATTAAGAAAATTTGTTCACATAAATTAAAAACAAAACGGACCCAAAGGAAACTTGACTTTCAGAACTACAAAAATGCCAAAATCCCAATATAAGTAGTATATAAATGAACCATAAGCTCTTCTCCTTAAGGGAGAACAAGTAAACTTCTCTGAATCCCTTACTCCTAGTACAAGGCTGATATTCATCAATTATTTATTAGCTAAATATAATAAGGACATAGACAAAATATTGCAGAAAGATTTTTCAATAGGACAAATGATCCTACTAAAAGGATCCTAAAAAGGACTTTCAGGTATAACAATTCATATCTGCCTTTAAAGAAGCAGCTATTGAGCTAGGGCGGGTAAAGGTGTGTAGAGGACCATAAACAAGGATTTGGGCCTCAGGTCAAAAGGAACATTCAGTTCCACACTTGTGGAGGGAAGAACTACTACACTGCAGAAAGCCTCGACTAACCTAGCTAGCTCCATTCCTTCTGCAATGCTTTTGATGGAGAAGACTATGCTCCCAGAATCATTAATACCTAAAGCAGTACTGAAGAGAAGACAGCAAAGTAGCTGCTGCCTTCAATGGCCTTCAAGTTTCACTCATGATTTCTCTAAGTTGTTTGTTATACTTTGTTCTTTTGGCTTTTGGGGAGACCCACCACCCAGCTCCCAAATAAATACCACGGAGCCTTAACTTACTTACAAATGCCTGAACTTAGCTTGGCTTGTTTCTTGCCAACTTTCCTTAAACTATTCCAACTACCTTTTGCCTCTGGGCGTTTTTCCTTTTCTTGCATCTGTATGTCTTACTTTCACTCTTTCTCCGTGGCTGGCTGGGCGGCTGGCCCCTGTCGTCCTCCTTCCCTTGTTCTCTCATTACTCCTTCTCCTCCTAGATTTCTCCTATTTCTTCTCTCTGCCTGCCAGTCCCACCCATCCTTTCTCCTGCCTTGCTATTGGCCATTCAGCTCTTTATTAGACCATCAGTGTTTGAGACATGCAAAGAATCACAGCTTCACAGAGTTAAACAAATGAAGCATAAACAAAAGTAACACACCTTAAGATAATATTCTACAACAGACTTCCTTTCCAACAAAAATACAGGATTATCAGTCCTTACAGATCTGTTTCTATCTGTTTCTAGCATTGCACAGCACATTGAGTAATGATTCGTCTAACTGAAATATGACAGCTCAAAGACAGTGATCCAACACAAGCACATTCAAAAGGAAAAATTCAGGAGTTGATACCTCTTTGCAACTGGAGAAAAACACAATACTCTTCTTCTTTAAGTGGCTTCTCAAAAAGGAGAACAGCACACTGATTTTTTGGTGCAGCTCACAAACTATATAGTTCTGTTCCAGTGTAGCAGGGGTACTTGTAGAATCAAGAAAAAACAAATTCTTTTAACAATGTCATATTGCTGCTTTGAAATCAACTCTTAAAAAAAGAAATGTACCAGTGGTCCATTCTCCCAATTTCTATCACACATTGTTTTTCTATTGTCCCCTCCCTATAAGAGAAACTCACCAAGGCTACACATATTCAGAGTCCTCTAGAGGTTGTATGAAAAGATACACAGCAGCACAAGTGTCAACCACAGAAAGAAGGTAAAGAAGCTGTGAGAAGCAACTTAGGAGAACTTTGCTGGGCTGATGGCTAATGTCTACATCTTTTATTGGGTTAGGGGTTAGAGAAATATAAGCATTCATCAAAGCAATTCAGACTTAACACCTGCATATTTCATGGTAAATCCGACAAAGAATATAATAATATTGAACTCACATTAGTGTCACGTATGCCGAAGCATTTACGGGCACACAACATTAAAATGGGTTAGTACACAAAAGTATGAAGAAATGGCTAGTAAACGGATAATCATTGGTAGATAGTAAGTACATCTATAGCAGGTATAGGGCTGTATTGGAGACATGAAAGTCGGAGGGGGGCTTATTAGGAAACAGAGGTTCAATGTGGGGAAGGCGCAAGAGATCAATGGAATGTGGAATGTAGTGACTGTATATGTATATATGTGTGTATACATGTGAAATTATGAATAAAAAAATTTTTAAGGAATGTACTATAAACGTCTCAATTTGTTACATGTTTAAAAATTCCTAATAATGTATGAAAAGTACATATAGATTTACTATTGGAAAAACTCCTATAATTTTATTCCAAATTATGGCATTATTTAAAACCAAAGGGTTAAAAAGAAAATCAACCCAAACGTCGATCACTAAGGAACTTGTGGGATGAACTATTAGACACCACACCACAAAGTATTATGCAACTATAAAAGAATGTGAGATATAGTCAATGTGTCACTGTGGAAGGATCTCTGGAATCCATCATTAAGTAAAGAAATAAGTAACAGAATAAGACAGTACTCTGGTACTGTGAGACTGGAGATAATCGAAAAACTAAAAGTCAAATACTTTTAAGATAGCAAAAGAAATGATAAAATAGTATTGAAATTTAAATTTTCTAATTCACGATAAACTCTTGTATTAAGAGAATGAAAAGAAAAGCCAAAGGATGTGAGAAAATATTTGCAAACGAAACATGCAATTAAAAACGTTTTTCATAAAACACAAAGAATGCTTATAAAAGCACAAATCCCCAATTTAGGAGAAAAATAAATAAATCTCTCAACAGTCACCTGCCCAAAGGCAATGTCAGATCATGAAAGAACATAAGATGTTCCACAACTAATAAGAATATAAGATGCCTCTTACCAGTTATGAGGAGAATTCAAATTTAAAACAAGACACCACTAAACACTCCACTACATACTTATGAGCCTCCAGGATCAGATTTTGAAAATGATACAGCCACTTTTGAAGACGGTTTTCCTCCCAAACCACTCTTGTCATCTAGTCCAGCAATCATACTCTTTTGGTATTTACCCAAAAGAACTGAAAATTCAGTCCACACAAAAAACCTGCACCCAGACATCTAACAATTCTATTCCCATCCACCACAACTTAGAAGCAGTCAAGATGCTCTATAATAAGTGAGTGGATAAAATGTTACACTGGAGATAATAAAGTCATTTCGGTAGGAAAAAGATGTCAGGACTGGGGTATGGCGCAGTGGAAGAATACTTGCAGGCCCACACAAGGCCCTCGGTTCAGTTCTCAGCACTACAAATTTTAAAGCCTTCAGACACCACCAATAAAGCCCAACTGGCCTACTGAACAATACATGTTTCCTAAAGCCATCTTGTCAAGGAAAAAATAATCTTGCTTACTTGAAACTAAAATGATAAATATTTTATAAGAGATACCTCAGGACTGGGAAATGGTTCAACTTTAGTTCATATTCAAGTATATGCATGAGAACTTGAATTCAAATCACCAGAACCTACCTAAGCAGAAGAATATCTATAACCACAATACTCCTACCACAAGATGGAAAGCTGGGGGTGGGGGTAGGGCAAGGGAAGAGACAAGGGAAAGTGGACAGAGGAGAACATGAGGGAACAACAGGATGGTCGAGATGGGGGAAGGACAGAAAGAGAGCAAGGAAAGAGTTATCTTGATTGTGGGAGTCATTATGGGGCTAGTGTGAAACCTGGCACCAGGGAAATTCCCAGAAATCCATAAGGATGACCCCAGCTAAGACTACAACCAACAGTGGAGAAGATGTCTAAACTGGCCTGCCCCTGTAATCAGATTGATAACTACCTTAATTGTCATAAAACGTTCATCCAACAACTGATGGAAGCAGATGCAGAGATCCACAGCTAAATATTGGGCCAAGCTTCTGGAGATCAGTCAAGGATGATCAAAGAGGTTAAGACCATGATGGAAATAGCCACAGAAACAGCTGACCTGAGCTAGTAGGAGCTCACTGAATCCAGACTGATAGCGGGAGAACCTACATAGAACCAAACTAGGCCCTCTGAATGTGGGTGACAGTTGTGTGGCTTAGGCAGTCTGTGGGGCCACTGGCAGTGGGACCACAATTTATCCCTAGTGCTTGACCTGGCTTTTGGGGGCCCTTTCTTTTTGGAGAGATACCTTGCTCAGCCTAAATATAGGGGGGAAAGCTTTGGTCTTGCCTCAAAGTGATGTGTCAGACTTTGTTGACTCCCCATGGGAAGCCCTACCCTCTCTGAGGAGTGAATGGGGAGAGTATGGTGGAAGAAGGTAGGGGAGAGGGAAGAGGGGAGGGCATGAGAACTGGGAAAGGTATATAAAATGAGAAAGGATCATTTTTTTAAAAAATTAATTAAAATAAAGAAATATTAAAAAACCTTGATCCTTTAAACCTTATTATAAATTACACTCTATAAGCAATGTAACCTAGAAAGCCACAGATCTATATAACCAGTCTACTGAAAGTAAGATATGACTCACCCTTTGGAAGCCCATATACCTGGTCTAAGTACTCCTTATGATCATACTGGGCACCTCCCTATTAACCCATGTGCTTAGGAACGACATTAAAAATATTTTTTTTAAAAATCCCTGCGTCATGCCGACTTATCCTGAAATTCCTTTCAGTAATCCCCAAATGGAGGTTCCTAATAGGAAAGGCAACTCTTTTGACTGATGCCAGTGACAGTGAGGAGTTAAGTCTCTGTCCCCGCCACCTATGCCAAGATACACCTCAGAAAATACCATGTGACCTCAGTTAATAAATTCCTTAGCAAATCTTTGAAGATAATAACTTCAAAAATCACCAAAATCCTATACAAAGACACTGAAGTGCTATGCTCCTTTAAGACACCCACATACACACTTTAATGCCTTACCTTTCTGGGGTGCCTCTTTCTCTCAACATCATACTGAAAATCTGTATGTATTATAATCTCTTTTAATAAACTGTTTTGTAATATCTAGTGCTGAAATTATTTTCTGCATCAAAGTCAAGAATTCTGGGTTTGCCTAAGTGAACATCTCCGATCAACATACCAACAACAGTGTGGAGCTGTGACCCACGTCCACCTCTGCTGACAACTTCATTCAGCCCTATGTCAGAATCCCACGACAGAGGAAATCTTACCTCATGGGCAGCCAGAAAGCAAAAGGAATGGGAAGAGAACTTTAGGGTTTCCATATATCCTTCAATATCAAGCCTTTAATGACTTCAAACTACACTGCACCCTAAAAGTTCCCCAAACCTCCCACTAATACTACTGGCTAGTGATCAAGCCTTCAACATATGAACCTCTGGCAACATTACACATCTAAACAACCAGTCCTAACAAAAACTACATACTTAGGGTGACAAGATTCCACAAGGTAACAACAACATTCCACATCTAAACAACCAGTCCTAACAAAAACTACATACTTGGGGTGACAAGATTCCACAAGGTAACAACATTCCATATCTAAACAACCAGTCCTAACAAAAACTACATACTTGGGGTGACAAGATTCCACAAGGTAACAACAACATTCCATATCTAAACAACCAGTCCTAACAAAAACTACATACTTAGAGTGACAAGATTCCACAAGGTAACAACAACATTCCATATCTAAACAACCAGTCCTAACAAAAACTACATACTTGGGGTGACAAGATTCCACAAGGTAACTACATCAACACAGCAAAAGTCCAACTCTATTAGCAAATATTGGTAACAGAAGATACTATGTGGCAGAAGGGAGCACGCAGAAACTCTCATTACTTTCCTTTTAAGCTTGTTGTAATTCTGTAACTGCCCTAAAAGGGCCCTTCAAACGGACAGGGATGTAGCTCAACAGGCATAGTGCTTACCTAGCATACCTGAGGCCTTAAATTCCATACCCAGTGCCGAGCAAAACACTATATAGTGGAACAGGCATGTACTCCCAACATACAAGAGGCAGAGCCTATAGTGAGTTTGAGGCCAGTCTGGGATACGTGAGATCCTGTCTCAAACAAACAGAAGTATTTAAAATTAAAGTAAATTGGCCATAACCACAAAGGAATGTGTTAACAGAGCAAAATAAAAGGAAATAAGCTAATATTCAAAAACACAGAAACTATTTCAAAGTACTTATTTACAATGCTGAACAAAAAAGAAAGGCAATGGAACCTCAGACTTTTCTCTAAGTCATCACAGTGCTGCTAGTGTTGGTAATGCCCTCAAACTATTGCAGGCACGATGACTAGTAATAACTACAGGTCTGCAGAAACAAAGGTATGTGGAACAAAGAACATACTTTTCAAAAGATAGAACTGAATAAAAAGCCCCCAACCTTAAACTCAATTTCTAAGTATTAGCAAGCAATACACTGACTCTTGAAAACTTTGTCTGCTGAAAAACCTCTAACAAAGTCCATCCTACCAGCACTTAGATCGTGATATTTAAATTACATATCCTTTTCAAAAGATTTTATGAGAGCCAGAAACATCTACAATGAACCTAGAACACTAGAAAACAATGAGCCCAAGGACCGAGGGCAGACATGTCACACCGACTCAGGAAACAGCCTGGATATCACATTCTCAGAGAAGTATAGGACAACTCCAGAAAAAATATTAAATAAAGTAATTTCTGTTGCATGAAAGATCATTAATCAAAGTTATCATTAATCATCAAATCTGAGTCTTAGTACAAAGGGGGAAAAAAACTGGTCACAGTATCAAGTAAGCTACCAACTCACCCTAAACACTGATAAAGAGAAAAAGCACATACCCATTCTCCTTTCCTCTAAGAACTGTTCCTTAGCCTAACATGGTTTACCGAACAGCTGGTGGATAGAAAATATTCCAGTCAAATGATACAGAGAGAACAGTATAATGTTGCAAATCCTAATGAAATAATGGAGCAAGGCAGTAATCATCAGTTGCTAAAATTAAATTATAAACTTTTAAAGGTATTGGTTCCTACCATAAAGTAGCTGCCTGTATGAGTTTAACCTTTGACCCAGCACACTAGCTAGATTTAATACAAAACAAAAACTTTTTTAAAAAGACTGATGGCACCTGAAAAGCCACCAAGGCAGCCAAGACTTGATTTACTGAAGGAAAAAACATATATGAGGTAGGCCACATCGGAACTTCATTTTCCACCCAAAGCATTTGCTTCCAGGACAAGAAACATACAAAGCCCCAAGATCAACATTTCAGCCCCAAGATCGCCAAAGAAGAAAAACTATACTTAAACTTTTCAAATTGCCCTAAAGGGTAAGCCAGCTCCTAAGCTGAGTGTACACAGGGGAAAGGTATGACAATGACCCACAGACAGCTTCTGTAGGAATCCACAGGAATGAGCAGAGGCAATGGCAGTCTCA
>LOEQ01002579.1:131516-142114 GCA_001685075.1 Bramus lutescens
TTTTTTTTTTTTTGAGATGGGTTTCACTGTGTAATCCTGGCTGCCCTGGAACTCACTCTGTAGACCAGGCCTGTCTTGGCCTCACACAGATCCACCTGCCTCTGCTTCCCTGGGATTAAAGGTGTGCGCCATCACTGCCTGGCCATTTCTTGTTTCTTAACAGGAATTGAGTGAATACATTTACTGAGCCCTTAGAAGATGCCATGTATCTCTGGTTTATTGTATACACTATATCTAAGGGTCACTCCACTTATTTTGCAGGTGATAATGCTGAATCTGAGTTGGAGATAGGGTTTAGTGGGCAGAGAACTTGCCTTGCTGGCATGGGACTCTGGGTTCCATCCCTAGTAACATATAAAACTGGATGTGGTTGTGCAGGTGTGCAATTAAGGTGAGGGAAGGCAAAAGAATCAGAAGTTCAAGGTCATCCTCAGCTTTGTAGCAAATTTGAGACAAGCCAAGAATACATGAGACCCTATAGCAAAAATAGGTAAATAAATAAGCTCCAACAAACAAAAACTTTGAATCTAAGAAGGATTTAATGCTAGTCAATCAACTACCTGGTAAATGAAGGTCAACATTGGTGGGACCATAAACTGACAGAAACTCTTAAATGCCTTTTTGATAAATTGTTGGAGACTTTTATAAGCTATGGTGAGACTAAGGACACATTGAAGATACTAATCAAAGGTTGGTAGAGATGGACCATGATAGGCTCCATTCGCTACTGAGATACTACAAAGAGTTACAGCCATTTCAAAAGGCAGATTCTTATAAAACACAAAGCACACAGCTCAGCCACACTGTACCCAACAAATCTGAAAACTCATGTCTGCACAAACATCGTTGTCATGGGTTGACTATGAAATGTTCCCCACAGGTGCACTCACATGCTGAATACTTGTCCTCAGCAAGTGGTGTCTCAGAGATTATGAAAACTTTGAGGCCTAGCCAGAAGAAGTATATTGTTGGGAATATTAGCTTAAGATGTGTTACATTTGCCTATGCTGTGGAATATTTGTTTAATGATGCAAAGATATATTGCATTATTTTATCTTGCATCTTTGTAAAGCTGTGTTACTTTGCCTGCCTGATTGGTCTAAGAAAGAGCTTAACAGCCAATAGCAAGGCAGGAGAGAGGGATAGGTGGGGCTGCCAGGCAGAGAGAATAAATAGGAGGAGAAATCTAGGCTGGAAAGAAGAGGAAAGAGTGAGAAAGGAGGAGGGGAGGACGCCAGGAGCCAGCCCCCAGCCACCCAGACACACAGCCATCCGTGAAGTAAGAAGGGAAGAAAGGCAAAGAGAATAAAGAAAAGTAGAAAGCCCAGAGACAAAATGTAGTTAAAAAGAAATAATAAAATTTAAAAACTGGCTAGAAACAAGCCAAGCTAAGGACAGGCATTCATAAGTAAGAATAAATCTCTGTGTATTTAATTGGGAGCTGGGTGGTGGGCCCCCAAGGAGTAGAAAGAGAAGAAAAGGAAAGCAATTACAGAATGTAACTCAGGGACAGGAGAGGGGGACTGTGGAGCCATCTTGTCTCTTCCCCTTCCTCCCGCCTCTGCTTTACAGTCTCTCTGACTGTAATCAGCCTCTCACCACCACGACATCCTGCCTCACTGCAGGCCCAAAGCACTGGACCCAGACAAGCTTGGAGTGAAACTTCTGAAACCATAAAGTAAATATAAACTAAATAAATCTTTCTTTCTTTTGAACAGTTTCTTTGGGGCACTTGTAACAGTGAACCCCCCCCAAAAAAAACAGGTAAACTTAAATTTTCAGAGAACCTATAATAGTTTAGAAGAGAGACTGAGATCTCAAACAGCCTTGTCAAGATTAATGCTAAGCAATCCTATCCAAAGATTATAATATGGTATAAGCAAACCCTTGAATACTTCCTAGAAAACCAACAAACTACACAAAAATGCTGTTTTCTTGTGAGACCACCTTTAGCATTAGTTGGTTCAGGGTCAGCAGATAGTTTAGTGGGGGAAGGCAGCCACTTCTCCCAAATCTGAGTTCGATCCTCAGGACATGCTCTTGACCCCTGAGCCTTCTTTCCGGCCCCCAGGATTCCTCCACTTTCAACAGGATTTTGGTCATAGGCATTTAAACTGTTACTCTTAACAGGAAAAGAAGAATTATTAACAATTTTCCTAAAGCAAAAATTGAGTCTGTTCTAGACAAAAATGGGTCATACTATCTCTACTTAAACCTTCACAGTGACTATTACTGTAAGTCTGGTGTTGTTGTTTCAAATAACAAAAAGTCAATATTTTTTTAAAGTTGAGTTTGAATGTTTTAATTCCTTCCTCTGTCAAAATCCCAGAGTGAAATTAAAATACAAATCATGAAGATACTTCATCTTATTCATTAGAGTAGAAGGTAGTGAAATCCTACAGCTTCAAATTAAATTCAAAATGCCAAAGACCAGCTCTTCCTAGTTTAATTTGACACGGGTTGCTAAGATGAACTGAACATAATTCTATCCTAGGACAGTCCTAAAATTAGCGCATTATACAGCATCTGTTCTAGGCTGCCTCGCCACAGCCCAGCAAGTATGCACTCTCTCTCCTCTTTCTCAAATTTTCTTTTTTTAGTGGATCTTTCTCTTGCTTTTGTTTTTTATAGGAGAAAAAGAAAATCAAAGCAAAAGTTCCCTTGATGGACTATTATTACCCTACTGTCACCCCCCCCCAACCCCCATCCCCGCGCCTTTACAAAATCCTTGGGAAGGTTGCCTGAATCTTTCATCTTTAATTTCCTTTCCTGTCTACTCTGGAATCTACTTGCCAGTTTTTGGTTTTGCCATCCATCTAAATTGCTGTATCAAGATTGTCTCAATGGCAAATCCAGGCATCCCTCATCGCTACCAGTAGCACCATTTGGCACAGCTGGACTCTCTCATGTTCATCTTCAATTGACTCCAACCACAGTTGGTTCCCTATTTCCCTGGCCTCTAAATTTTGGGACCATATGAGTCTACCAATCTTTCTTCTGACCTAAACTCACTTCCTAGGTGCAGTTACTTAGTCATGTGGCTTTAGATGCCATCTTGAAAGTGATGGTTCCAGGATTGTATTTTGGATATAAGCGTGGATTACAAACCCCAGGTTTTCTGTGTCCATTTCCCTATTTGACACACCCTCTTGGATATTTTCTGTGCATATGTATCTGTTTGTGTAAATGTGTGCACTCGGGTATGCACCTGCGCTTGTGAAGGACAGAGGATGACATCAGGCATTTTCCTTCAATACTCTCCACCTTGTTTTTTGTGACAGGGTCTCTCAGTGAACCTGAAGGTTATTGATTCATCTAGGCTGGGTGGCCAATGAGCGTTAGGGATCCACCTGTCCACTCCCCCAACACCCCAGGACTAGAATTATGGATGATGCAGTCTTGGCTCTTATGTGTGTGCTGAAGATTTGAACTCGTATCCTTCTGCTTGCCCAGCAGATAGTTTACAGGCAGACCCTTCTCTGTAACCCGTTGGCCTCAACATGGGCAATTCTTCTCTAGATTCTTCAGCTCAGTTCATTGAAATCCAATCTTCGGTTTTGTTATGCTAACATTTGTTTATTTATTGCCCTATATTTGTGGATTATGTAGGCATATTAAAACTATTTGCTTATGCACAGTGAATTAGGAGTTATGTAGCTCTGCCACCAACTGTAACTAGGTCATCCACCCTGTGCAGAAGACCTTTGTGAACATGCTCAGTCGAAAGCATTTGTAACAGCTGAGCATTCCTAACGGAAAGCTGTGTAATCGTCATCTGGTGGGAGTTCTAAGGGCTCTGCACATAGCCCGAGGCAAATTCAAAGATCTAATAAAGAATCAGAGTATTAGAATAGGACACATTCCTTTTGACTAGGCAAGGAGAAATTAGCCTCTGAAGAGTAAAATGAGGAGGAGTGGTTGAATGAGAATTGGCGATAGTCCCGATCTCTTACTTCCCAGTTGGCAACCCCTTCTCTGAAGCATGGAAGGAACCCAGGCTGATACAGAGCAGTTAGAGTCGATCTAGTGTGTGTGAGACTCCTTGAAGTCACCACATACGCCGTGTGTTCTGCCTGTAAAGTCAGTTTTCAAGAGATGAAGGCAAGGGGGATCAGAAAGTCACCCTCCCCTCCAGAGGGAGTTCAAAATCAGCCTGGGCTAGCTTTAATTAACCATAGTAACAAGAATAGTAGTTCTTTAAGCAGTCTCTTTTACCACCTCTCCTCTGCCACCCAGGTCCCCCAGCCCTCCCCCTTTTCTCTTCTCTCTTCTCCTTGCTTTTCCCTAACAGCCGTCTTTGTTCTCCAGTCATCAGCCACTCAGAAGGCAGAGAGATCTGGTTAAGGTCTAAGCTGTATCAGTTCACAAGGTGAACTGCTCAGAGCGCTAAGGTTCACTGTGCTACTCAGCATAGAAGGCAAAGTCCTTGCTAGGTTTTGGATGCGGGCAGGAGAGGGTTCAAGAGGACACGGGTTCATGGAGACTGACTTCAGCAGAAGACTTGCTAAGGCCGTGGACAGAGAGGTAAAGGGGAAGCAGTATGGTAGAACTCTCTAGGAGAGTTCAGGCCCCAGCACCAGAGACACACAGGTCTCTGAAGAGAGTGGCAGGAATAGAATCTGTTCTGATGCCTTTTGAGGACATGAGAGAGCTAAATTTATCCCATTTTATAACCAGATCTAGGTTTCAGGTTTTTGGGTTTTTTTTTTAAAGATTTATTTATTTATTTTATTTACAGTGTTCTGTCTGCATGTATGCCTGCACGCCAGAAGAGAGCACCAGATTTCATTACAGATGGTTGTGAGCCACCATCTGGTTGTTGGGAATTGAACTCAGGAACTCTGGAAGAACAATCAGTGCTCTTAACCTATGAGCCATCTCTCCAGCACCCAGGTTACAGGTTTTTAAAGACCAAAACAGTTTTTTTTTTTCAACAAAGAGCCACTGGTCAACAGCACCCCTGACAGCAGAGACAAGGAGAGAAGCATATACGAGGCCTGAGCCAGCCCCACAGTGTCACAAGACAGTGACCAAAAAAGGACAGTTCCTGTAACCCCCTGAAATGGCCCAGACTTGCCCAGGATGCCCAAAGATGGGAAAAATAAAACCTCAGCCAATCAAAAATACACTATTGTAACTGCTGCTTGCTTGACCAGGTATGTTTTAGATGACCTAACTGTTCCTGGAAGTCCCCTAGCTACGCTTAAAAGGACCTGCATGCTCCTCTCAGGATCCGTGCCATTTTGTGCAGGTGTTCAACTGTGCATCTGCTCGTAAATAATAAACGCTCTTTGTTTGCTCTTGCATACGATTTGAGTCTGGGGTCTTCCTTCAGCGTTTTCTTGGACCCCTACAGTTGGGAGGCAGGTTTGTAGCAAGAGTCAGCAGCAAGGCTCCCTGACTCGACCCTCCCTTCCCTCTTCTCTCCTTTCCCCTCCCCCCGGGCAAGGAAGAGTCTGGGGAGCAGGGTGTGCCTGGCATCCCTGTCCTTTGAGGTTAGCTTACTTCCCAGGTGAGCCATCTGCCTGCAGTGTCTCGGTAGGATTCCTGTCAGTATCTGTGACGGGGGAAACTGTTGCAGAGCCGCAGCTGGGTTCCCTCATTACATTCTTACAGCTTGGACCCATAAGGCTGGACCCACACATCCTGTGGCTTGCTGTTTACTGCTCTCTAAAGGTGGCGTGAACCTGGGAGAACTGGGTGGTTGGGGCAGGCTAAAAAAATGAGGCATACTAAAGTCTAACGCAATAGCCAACTTTATTCGGAGCGTAAGACAGTTTGTACTCTGAGGGTTAAGAAGTCACCCGAATAAAGTGTACAATCACAAGGACAAGCCGCACATGGCAAAAACATGTTTTCTCCATAGAGACACATGAATAACAGCTGTAGTAAACTCACTGCTCTCCACCACACTTGGGAAGGGCATGCAAACACGTTCTCAGAACAGTTCTGTGCTTTGGAGACGCTGAGGTCACAAGGCTTAGTTTTCTTGTGGTTTTCTCAGAATTCTAGCACGACTCCACTCTTGGACTGTATTCTGACAGCTTGCTATCTCTCTGACCGCATTTCCCGGTACTTCCCACCCAGTCTCTACCCCAGCCACACTGTCGTCTGTGCCCATCCCAGAACATGCCACATGCCACGAGCATGCTTGCATCAGAGGCTTGCATCTGTTGTTCCTTCTGAAGCTGGTATCTTTCCAATGTTTTTTTTATCACCTTTTCAAAGGCTTTCGACCCCCCCATTGCTATTCTGACTTCATATTCTTCTGACATATTTTAATTGTTTTGTCCCTATTATGTAACACATTTACAGATTTCCTCTAAGTTCTGTTCTCTCCACCAGGGAGAAGGAATCCCTTCCTGGTTCTCTCTCTGCTGTACACCAGGGTCTACGGCGTAGAAGACACACACCGAGTGCTTCTTAAATACTTGTTGAAGCTTAAGATCCAAGAAACCTGTTGAGAGTTCTCAGCGCAAACAGACTGTTGAATTAATCCAATTCAGATTTTCTTCGATGCCTCCCTTCGGTTTTTCAGAACCCAGTGACCAGTGGGTTCTAGACCCAAAGGCTTGCACCTGGGCAAAGACCAGAGCACAGGCTTAGTGAGTAGAGGAGGGAAGGGCCTCAGGAGCTTGCTTCTGCTTTCATTGGGGAGTCAAAGCCCCATAGGGCATCTCCTTCATCACTTCCTTGTGCCCCAATGTCAGTGCAGATGACCTGCTGGCCCTCACAGTCCAGCTGAGATGGTCCTTTCTGACAGGGGTTTACCTTCAGTGCAACTTCCTTTTCGTACCACTTTGGGCTCTGTCTTTCTGTCACCTTAATGCTGAGCTGAGGGAGAACTTGTCCAGGGAACAGACTTGGATTCTCTTATGACAGGGCACTTTTGTTATGTACTGCAGCAGCCACAAGATTTCTCAGGACTTTTTTAGTAGGCTGATAAAATAAATCAAATCTCCAAGAAGCAATACAATATGACTATTTCTAAAATTTATTTGATCATTAACGTCATTTCTCTGAGCCCCTTTATTGTAGAACAAAAATGTCTCTTGGAAAATTATGTAGCATATAATCATACATTATATTTCAACATTGTTTATATTACTGTAATAAACTTTTATGCATCTATTACACACATGTGAGCTCTCTTCTCCCTTTTTAAAGCTGACTAGAATCTCAATTTCTCCTTTAAATTTCTCTTGGTCAGCCAAAAAAAGAAGATATCAGGATTCTACAGCATTTACTGCAATCTTTTTTGGGTGACTGGGTGGGTAGCAGCTTTATCAGGATATGACTCAGTATCATACAATTTATTCATTTTAGAATATACAATTCATGAATTTGAGTGTACTAACATTTTGGTAAGCACCAAACTCAATCTTAGAGCATTTCCATCAGCTCTAGGAGAAACCTTGAATTCTTTAGCTAGCACCTCCTCCGATCATCATATTCCCACAGGCTTAAGCAAGCATTAATCTTTCTACTTTTGAATATTTGCCTATTTTTCATATTTTACGTAATAAAAATAATATGGTATATGGTCTCTGTGACTGGTTTCCTTCATAAAGATCTCCATTCATCCAGACATCACCAGCTCATTTGTTTTTGCACACAAACAATAAGCTTTTGTACTGATTAACCATCTTTTGTCCACCTCTTCAACTGATGGACACTTGGGCCTTTTCTATTCCTGATTATTAAGAATATGAAAGTGTTCCCATACAAGTTTTTGTGTGTATGTTCTAGACAGGGTTCTCTAGAAAACCAGACTCACTAGATAGTGTATATGAGATGAAGGAGGATTCCTTAGATTGGCTTACAAAATAGAGCCAGGGTAGCCCAATAGTGGCTGTCTGCATGTGAGTGGGTTAAGAACCAGCATCAGCTCCACCTAGTCTCAGTGTCTTCTAGTGCTGAGAGCTTGTACATTTCCTGGAAAGTCTGATGCTCATAGAGGGTGACAGGAGCTTTAAGAGATGCAACTGTTCAGACAAAAGGCAGCAAGGGCAAGCAGGTATAAGCCAATGTTCTTCTAGGCCGCTTTTTATCTGGGTCACTCTTTCAGAAAATGTCACCCATTTCGAGAGTGGGGTCTGATGTGGGATTCCCCTCTGTATGCTGTGAATGTGTTTTATTACCATTGGTTAATAAAGAAGCTACTTTGGCCTATGGCAGGGCAGAATATAGCAAGGTGGGAAAACTAAACCTAAACTGAATGCAGGGAGAAAAAAGTTGGAGACAGGGAGATGCCATGTAGCTGCCAAAGGAGAAAGATGCCAGAGGCTTACTGGTAAGGCACATCCTCGTGGTGATACACAGATGAAGAGAAATGGGTTGATTTATGATATAACAGCTAGCTAGGAATATGTCTGAACCATTGACCAAACAGTGTTGCAACTATTATAGTTTTTGTGTTATTGTTTGGGTCAGGGTGGCCAGGAAATGAAAATTAAAAATCTCTTTTTACAGTGATCTTCTTCCTCAGTTAATCATTTCTTAAAACACACATGCATACATACACACAAATGCACACATGCTAGCATGCTTCAGCGCAAGCTGTTTTTCCTAGGTGATTATGAATTCCCTTACAGTGTTTTTATTTTTCTTTCATTTATACTTAGCTTCACGGTCTTTTGAAGAAAAATTGGCTAAGTTCATCCTCTTGCTTAAATATCTTTCTGGTATGGTTATAACAGGAACCAAATTCTTTGCCAAAGCTTCCAGGCTGTCCTTATTCTCACTTCAGCTACATTTAGTTAGCTTATGTATTGCTTCATTTACCATGCTCTGACAACATCCACCCAGCTTGTCCCTGATAGCTTCTGAAATTGTCGCTTGTTCTTTTTCTTTCCCAGATGTTTGGTTGGATAACTGTCTTAGTTAGGGTTCTACTGCTGTGAAGAGATACCATGACCACAACAACTTTTACAAAGGAAAACTTTACAATTGAGGGGGCTTGCTTACAGTTTCAGAGGTTCAGGCCATTATCATCATGGCAAGGAGCAAGGTAGCATGCAGGTAGATGTGGTGCTTGGGCTGAGAGTCTTACATCTTGACTCAAGGGAAACAGGAAGTCGACTGACTCACTGGGCAGTATCCTGAGCATAGGAAACTCAAAGCCCACCCCTACAGTGACATACTGTCTCCAGCAAGGCCACACCCACCCCAACAAAACCATACCTCCTAAAAATGTCATTCCTTATGAGATTTGGGGACCAACTACATTCAAATCACAATAACTCCCTCTGATCAAACATACCTCAGTTCAAAGATGGCCGTGCTAACCAGTTTTTATATCAAGTACACACAGCTGGGAACATTTGGGAAGTCCATAGAGCATTTTCTTGATTGAAAAGGAAGGGACCAATTGCTGTGGGTGGTACCACTCCTAGGCAGGTGATCCTGGATGGTATAAGAAAACAAGTTGTACATGCTAAGGGGAACCAGCCAGTAAGCAATACTCCTCTATAGGTTCGAACCTACTTTTCCCAATGAGGCTTCACCTCCTAAATGTTTTATAGTTTCCCCAAATAGCGCCACTAACAAAGGAGCAAGTATGCAAAATAGGAGTCTGTGATGGGTATTTTAGATTCAAATACAATAAGGCATATACCCAAGCGTGGAATAGTTGGACTGTATAGTCTTCTATTTTTAGTACCCCATCCCCAGTAGTGGCTATAATTTAAATTCTCAATAAGGACATATAAGGGTTCCTTTGTCTCCACATCCTCCCCAGTGTTTTTCAGTTCTGTTTCTTTGATAAGAGCTATTCTGTTGGGAACAAGACAAAATCTCAGTGTAATTTTATGTGTTTCTCTTATCCATATTTTCTTGAGCCTGGGTAAGTATTGAGAGATAAAAAGGAGAATCTTCTCCTTAATCCACTTTTATTACCAACTTATTTGAGGCTCATTTACTCAAAAATATCCTACCTCATTTTCTGTGATATATTTCAAACATGAAGGCAGTCATGTGTGGGAAGCTCATGAAATGTAGTAAACAAGCTGACACAAATTGTGCAAATAATAAATAAATGAATAAACCAATCTTGGAGTTATTAAATTTGGGTCAATGTCTTGTGGAAGATTCATAAAAGGAACACGACTCTGCTCAAATCTAATACAGAATTGATTGTGCTACAAGCAATCACAGCCTCACACATCTCTGTATGAATAAAAAATGCTTACAAATTATCTTAATCTAGTTCTTTTCGTGTACAGCTTATATAGTGTGTAATTTTCAGTCACACTATAGAATAAAATTCAGTGTGTTTGCCACTTTTACTTTTTGATTCTATTACACTGGACATCATCAGTCATTTATTTACTTAGAGCGATAAAAACTGCATTGTACCATGCACAGCATAAAACATATAGCTGGTAGTGGTGGCACACACCTTTGATCCCAGCACTCAGGAAGCAGAGACAGACAGATCTCTGTGACTCCAAGTCCAACCTGATCTACAAAGTGAGTTCCAGAACAGGTAGGGCTGTTATACGGAGAAACCCTATCTCAAAACACGCTGTTCTAATGGGAGCTCACCAAGGCCAGCTGGACTGGGACTGATGGAAACCTTCATCTGGCAATGGATGGGG
>LOEQ01002580.1:8168-21412 GCA_001685075.1 Bramus lutescens
CTTGGTACTGGCATAAAAACAGAGAAGTCAACCAATGGAATCAAATAGAAGACTCAGATATTAACTCACAAACCTATGAACACCTGATTTTCAGCAAAGGAGCTAAAAGTATACAATGGAAGAAAGAAAGCATCTTCAACAAATGGTGCTGGAAGAACTGAATGTCAACCTGTATAAGAATAATAAGAATAATAATAAAAAGATACTGAAAATGCTGGAAAAATTAAAAAATATTTAAAATGAAAAAAAAATAAAAAATAAATAAAAATATAACCCATAGAGTTTAATTGCTAAAATAAATTAGTAGAATTCTGCTATGAATCCACATGGTCCTGGAATTTTCCGGTCAAATGATTTTTATTACCATTTCAATTTTCTCCTTTGCTACATTACTGTTTTGGCTCTGGATTTCTTTGTTTAACTCTGATAGAATCTAGAAATTCATCCATTTCTTTTAGAATCTCCAACTTAATCAAGTGCAGGTTTTAAGGTATTTTCCTATAATATTCTTAATCTTTCTGGTGTCTGTTGTAATGCTTTCCTGTTCATTTCTGATTCTGTTCATTTGGATCTTCTCTTTTTTTCTTTAGCTAGTTGGTTAAAATCTTGTTTATCTTCTAAAGGAATCAGCTCTTAGATTCAGCCAATACTTCTTATGTGTGTATAGTTTCCTTGTTTCTATTTCTCTGATTTATGCTCTGATTTATATTATTTCTTTCTGTAAACTTAGTTTGAGTTTGGTTTGTTTTTGGGTTTCCAAGTTCTTGAGTGGCAGCTTTAAGTTATTTTTTTTGGGGTGCTCTGTTTGATTTTTTTTAATTTTGGCATTTAGGGCTATAAATTTTCCTCTTAAAAACTGCTCTTTTTATGTATTTTGCAGTTAATTTCAGAAGCCTGTTCTTTCTAATGAGAGACATAAAAGGAGTAGATCTGAATGAGAGAGGAGATGTAAAGGAAGTGGGAGGAGTAGAGGAAGAGGAAACTGTAATTAGAATATACTGTATGACAAAATAATCTATTTTCAATAAAAGGAGGAAAAGAAATTGAGAGATACATTTTAAACATTAAGAACCCTGTTATTACTATGTCCTAGAGGTTTGTATTATTGTGCTGTGTTGTACTTTTTCATTTTCATTTATCTCTGGAAATATTTTGTCTTCTTTCTTGTTCCTTATCATACCCATTCATCATTCAGTAATTATTTAACGTTCATGTTTTTATACATTTATTGCAATTTTGTTTGTTGTCAATTTTAAGTTTTATTGCTTACAAGTAGGATTATTTAATTGAGGGAATTATTTCATTTTTTGGTATTTGTTAAGATATGGTTCATGTCCCAGGATGTGGTCTGTTTTAGATAAGCTTCTATATGATACTTAGTAGAATGTATTTTCTTTGATGTTTAGATAGATAATTCTGTAGATACCCGTTAGGTTCGTTTGATATATAAAATTGTAGATGGAAGTTTATGTCCTGCCCAGTCCCACTGCCATTCAGACCCAAAGAGAAACACGGAGGCTTATATTAATTATTAACTGTTTTGCCTACTATCTCAGGCTTATTATTACCTAGCTCTTAGAACTTAAATTAACCCATAATTCTTGTCTGTGTTTAGCCATGTGGATTAATTTTCTCAGTGAGTTATTCTCATCTTGTTCCTCTGTGTCTTGGTGGTGACTGCATCTCTCTCTTTCATCTTCCCAGATTTTTCCTAGTCTGGTTGCTGTGCCTATACTTCCTGCCTGGCTAGTGGCCAATCAAAATTTTATTAAACCAATATGAGTGACAAATCTTCACAGTGTACAAGAGCATTCTCTCACAGCAGAAATAATTTAATTTTGAAGTTTCTCTGTTTATTTTCTGTCTAGATGTATGTCTCTGAGAGAAGATGGGATGTTGAAATCACCTACTATCATTAATTTATATCGATCTATGTCTTTAATGTCATTGTTTCTTTAAATAAAATTACTTGTACTAGAGTTTAGTGAAGATATGATTAGTATTTTGTAATATTTGATTAATTGATCCCTTTGTTAGAAAGAAATATTCTACTTTCTCTTTTTGTATTAGTTTGACTTTGAAGTCTATTTCCTTAGATAATAGGATGGCAATACTTGTTTACTTTCTGATCCCTTTGGCTTGGAATACTCTTCTCTCCTTCACATTAAGGTTGCTCCTATCATAAAGCTGTTTCTTGTGGACAACAGATTGATGTATTTTGTTTCTTAATCCATTCAGTCTGTCTGTGCCTTTTGGTTGGAAAATTGAGGTCACTAATATTTAGAATTATTGAAAGTTGTATGCAGACTAATTTTTTTTGCTTTGTTGGTTCCTAGTTGAGCTTTATATTTTACTCAATTATAGCTTCATTTGTTGTGTTGCAGTCCCTTGGCTATGGTTATTCCTCTTTTTATTTCAAGGTATTCCTTCCAGTATTTTGCTTACAACTTTTGTGGTTGGATGTGAACTTTTAAAGACTGTTTGTATCATGAAAAGTTCTTATTTTCTTCTTTGACTATGCCAAATAGTTTCACTTGGTAAAGTATACTAGATTGGTTAATCATCATCTTTTAGAACTTGTTCCAGGTTCCTCTGGTTTCCAGAGTCTCCATTGAGAAATCAAGTGTTATTTTGATGAACTTTCGTTTGTATGTGACTGGTAAATTTTATATGACAGTTTTCAATACACTTACTTTTTTGTATATTTCGTGTTTTAGTCATCAGGTGTCTCCTCTCTGGTCTTGTCTAGTTGTTCTTTTGTGTACTTCTTGTATCTTTATTAGTATGCTTTTCATTAGTATGGGGAAATTTTCCTCTAAGGTCTTATTTTAAAAGCTGGTCTGTGGCATTCAGCTGTGATTCTCTTTTCTCATTTATGCCTATAATTCAAACATTTGGTCTGTTGCTGGCATTCCACATTCCCTGCATGTTCTTTCGAAAATTTTCCCTTTCTTTATTTCATCTAGATTCTCTACCTTTTAGCCTTTATGTTCTGTGTTCCTATTGATTCCTTCTAGATGTAAAGATTTCCCCTGAATTTTCTAATTAAAATGGTGAGTATCAGTTCCTCTTCATTTCAGCTTGTCTTCTCTTTACTTTTTCTTTATTGAAATTGATTCAAAATCCTGATTATCTTCATCATTTCATTCAGCTGTGTTTGTATTTTCTTGGACATTGCTTAGTCATTTATTGTTATCCTTTTAAAGTTCAATCATGCTTGTTCATATCTTCTTTAAATTCACTGAATTCTTTGACAAAGATTTTTTTCTTTTAAATTCTGTGTTCTGGAGTTTATCTAAGTTCTTTTCCTCAGAGAACACTTCTCTAGGACTATTAGGTTTATGAAACTATGCTATTTGGGGCATTGATAATGTTTTTGTTTCTGTGTTTTGATCTGTGTAGTAGTATATTATTATTTGTGTTTTAATCAATAAAGTTTGCCTGAAGATCAGTGCAAAGCAACTACACTAGTCACTAATACATGCCAGTCAGTGGTTGCACACACCTTTAATCCCAGCAACCACACTAGTTAGTCACAGAGGCCGGGTAGTGGTGATGCACACCTTTAAACCAAGCACTAGAGAGGAATATAAAATGAGAGGAGACAGGTCCCATACTTCTCAATCTGAGGATTCACTGAGGCAGGATTGCCCATTTTCAGTCTGAGGTTATAGGTAAGAGCCAGTGACTGGCTGCTTTGCTTTTCTGATCTTCATGAGGAACCCCAAAAGCTGTCTCTGAGTTTTTATTATTCACGCTACAGACCTGGGCATGTGGGTTTCTCCCTTTGGTTGCATGTCTGATGAGACACTCTGTCTTTCAATAGATTGAAGAAATACAGGAGCTGTGAGACACGAGGGAGGTGTGGTAAAGCTACTGGATAAGCTCTTTAACTGGATCAGGCAATGATGGCTTCCAAATCAGGAGTCTGAAACAAACTCGTGTGTACATAGATGGCAGCCAGGGGAAGGAAGGATGGGAAAGGAAAGGAGCGTTTCTACAGTCAAAGACGGCCCTGGTACAAAGCAGGTTCAAAGGCCTCAAATCTGCACCTGTGCCTGAGATTATGGAGATGGCTACATGAGGAGGGGTGGCAAAGGTAAGATACCAGGGAATGATGGTTTTCAAACAAAGAGGGCTCCCAGGTTCGGGGGGGGGCATCTAGAACTGGACTAATGGGTTTTCAAATGGTAACGGTTTGTAGAGGGGTGGGGAAAAGTAAATAAATCACTTACCAGACCATGGTAGCTCCTGAACATAAAGGGAGGAGGGGAAATGGGATGTGTAGGGAGGAAGTGGCTTACAGACAGAGAGGACCCATAGGTGGTAGGTCTGAAACTAGGTTGTGAGTTTGTATACAGCGACAGGTTGGGATGATGAAACAAAGGGAAGGCCTGGCATACTAGGTAAAGTTGGTTCTTAAACAAGGAGGTATCATAGATGCAAGTCTGAAAGTAGGTTTATGGTATGGAGACAGTGATAGATTGTAGGCAGAAGATGGCCAATAGTCCCAACTGGGCCATGGCTGTTCCGCGCTATTAGTAACTTTCCCCCTTGAGCCAAACTAGAGTCTGATGTGGTGGCTAGAGACTTCTAATTTAGAAGCACATGGTCCATGGAGCCTATGGAGAGGGACAGCACACTTCTAGAGGCTTAGAGGACCAATGGCGGTGCTGGGGAGAGACATAAAGGCAAGCCCCATTACCACATAAGTGAATCTGCAGCATGCTCCGCTACTCCTCCGACTGCTGGAGTTTATGCCATTGACTCCATGCCTTCTCCCCTTCTCCCCCAAGTGGCGTCTGTGCAGGGTCGCCCACAACAGTAGGTGGAGGGAATGAGAAATTCTTATGTGGGTGCATTAGGAGCTGTTGTCATTTGAATAAGATCTCCCCCAACCTTAATTCTCAGACATTTGCATACTTGTTCCTTAGTTGGTGACTGGGGAAGATTGGGAGTTATGACCTTGCTGGAAGAAGGAAGTTACTGGGACATGCTTTGAAGGTTTCTAAAGTATGACATCATTTTGAGTTAGCGCTCTGCTTTCTGTTAGCATTTTGGGATGCAAGCTCTCAGCAGCCACTCCCAGCCAACATGCCTGCTGTTTGTCATGCTTTCCCACCATCATGGACACTTATTCTTCTAGAACCATAAACCCCAAATAAAACCTCCTTCTACAAGTTGCCTTGGTCATGGTGTCTTATCACAGCAATGGAAAAGAAGCTACTAATACAGGAGACACAAAAGAATTTCTATATCTCAATTCTTAGAACATAAAAACTGGAAAATAACTTCACATGTTTTCTGAAGTATTTTATTTTCATGCTAGAAATATAATGTTTTGTTTCCCAATTTTATTATACTATGTATTTACAATGTGAGTGAAACTACATAGTTTTATTGTACTAGTCATAAAAAGTTCACTGCAAGCATGTCTTCCTCTTCCACTCCTTTTGTCTTGACTTTTCTTGTTCCTTCTGTCCTCTTCTCCAATTTTTCTTTTCTACCCCCCTCATGGCATATTGTTATTCTTTTTCATTCAATCCAAACAGATGCTAACTGTATTTTCTTATATCTTCTTCTTTTATACTTTGCCTATATTTTCAAAAACTAATTAAATCATATGTCCTAGTATTTTATATTTTAATGAAGAATGAATGAGAAACAGCCCAAATTGTTGCAAAATAGAAGCAAAAATATTCACTTAGAAATTTTCCCAAAAGAATTTGGCAAGAGGAAAGATTAAAAGGCGGATATTCTGAAGAACTAGACAAGGCTATTCTGCCAATGGAAATTGCAACAGAGTTATTCTGGAGAAACAAAACATATTAATCAAGGGCTAATTGAAATAGCCGGTTTAGCGTATTACCTAAAATTGGGGAATCCATAATCATATGGTTCTCAAATACAGAAGTACAATAACTAAGTTGGAACCTTCCCATAAACCATATCTGATTACAAAAGATTCTTGGATGGAGACTGAATCTTTTCAAAAGAATCTTGGATGAACTGAAATTTCTTTCCAAGCTGGAGATATTCATAGTGTTGGAAGTTGTGATGCAGGCTCTGAGGTCAGAATTACAGCCAACAATCCTACTATCAAAATGCCAGACAACATGTATTTGTTGATGTAATAGTGGTTCAACAGCCGTGGGTAAAGCCATCTATTTAATGGTTGGATTTAAGACTCACTCTGCAAGAGGTATCCCATGACTTGTCCTATAAGTCTAGGGATAAAACCCATGGCTCAGGTAACATTTCAGAAGGAAGGGCAGGAAGTTTCTGCAGTAGCTGCACAAAGAAATTGGCTTGATGTCTTCTCAGACTATGGGTACAGAAATAAAAATTTAGAGGGCAGTGTGATATTACACGCATTCAGCAAAATGAGAGAAATAGCTTCATCCTTTAGTACCTATGAGATCCTCAACCATGTTTTTTTTGACAATGTTTACATTATCAGGCATGTGTTTCTTCCAGTGGACCTGACCCATATTTTTATATATTCAATAACTATTCCTTACTGTATGAAATATATTTATTTGCTAATATAGCAGAAAATATGTAACATATCCCAATTTTTTGAGTCTACTGTGTAGTAGAAATAGCAAGTAGAGATGCAATTTAGAATGCAGATTACAATAAGCAGGATGAAATAAACTAAAAATGTACTGTTACAAAGATAGTCAAAGGATGTAAAGCATTTGAACGTGGATAAAAAAAAGCCTATCAAATAAATTTGGGGTCGACTATAAATGAAAAACATTAGAAAGTGGAATTTAGAAAAACCATTACTATAAATATTAAATAGGTACCAAGCATAGTTTTGCTTCACCAGGTATGAGGGAAATCACTAAGAATCTATACTTAATTCAGGGGAGAATTAAACACACACACATGTATTTGCACTTGGAAATGCTAAAATAATTTTCAAATACAACATCTGTAAAATTGGTCAGTATCTTTGAAATCTTTGCCAAAAATTAGTTTACTAAAGCTGCCTGGGCTTTTATCTGAGTCCTCATTTCTATTCCATTGGCCTACATATCTGGAGTTTGTGCCAGTACCATAATGCTCTGATTACTAAGTCTATGTAGCAATACTTGATGTCAAGTGCAATGATACATTCTGTGCTATGCTTTTTGTTCACAACTGCTTTGGCTATCCTTGGTGTTTTGGACCTCCATATAAATTTTTGGAATATTTTTTCTGTGCCTGTAGTGAATAACATTAGAATTATTAGTAGGATTGAATTGAATTTATAGATTGTCTTTTGAAGTTGGATATTATCCAAGATCAGTTCTTCCTGTCACTGTGCATGGGATGTCCTTCTACCTCCCACTGTCTTCTTCAATTCAGTGTCTTTAATTTTTTCATTGTAGAGGTCTTTTCTTTGCTCAGCTAGATTCATTCCCAGGGTGTGTGTGTGTTTGTCTATTGTACATTGAATTTTTTGCCTTGTCTTTTTCAATGTTTATCATTAGTATACAGAAACTACTCATTTTTGTGTATTCATTTATATCCTATCACTTTTTTGAAATATTTATCAGGTTTAAGAGTTTAGGGTAGAGTCTTTAGGGTCTATAATGTGGAGCACCATACCATCTTAAAATAGGGATAGCCTGACTTCTTTATTTGCATCAATTTTACTGCCTTCTTCTTGTATTGCTATAGCTATACCTTCAAGCACTATGATGAATAGAAGTGGAAATATAAAACGTCTTTGCCTTGTTTCTCAACTTAATAGGAACTCTGAATGTTTTCCGTTTAGCATAATGCTGCTTATAGGTTTGTCATACAAGTCTTAACTGTGTTGAAGTATGCTGCTGCCAATCTTAGATTCTCCATGACTTTTATCAGGAAGGAGTGTTGAGACTTTATGTAAGACTTTGTATGTCTAATAAGATAATTATGTGACTTCTGTCTTTGTTTTTTTATGTAATTAACAACTTTTATTGATTTTTCCATATTGAATCATCCTCGTATGTCTGTAATAAAGCTAACTTGATCTTGCTGAATGAGCTATTTGATATGAACTTGAATTCAGTGTGCCAGTATTCTATTGAAAATTTTTTACATCAATGTTCACATGGAGTACAGTCTATCATCTTTTTATTTGTTTGTTTTGTCTTTACTGGGTTTAGGTACCAGGCTAATATAAAGCTTTAGGGGGCCTACCTTCCTTTTCTACTTCATGGAATAACTTGAGTAGTGATGGCCTTATTTCCTCTTTGAAATTACCAACTTAAAATTGATACAATACTTCAACATGGGACTGATTCCCTGAAACTATTAGAAGAAAAAACAGAAGCATGATTTAATTTATAAACATGGGTGAGGATCTGAGGAAGACTTCAATAACATAGATAATAAGACCAACAAATGGAATCTCAGAATCTAAAAAGCTTCTACAAAACAAAGAAAATTATGAACCAAGTTAGCCCAAAGATTAGGAAAAAATCTTTGCCAGCTATTCACTCAATAGAAGATTAAAGTCAGTATATACAAGAAGATCAAAAAACCTAAATATTATGAAAACAAACAACACAATTAAAAAATGAGCTATAGAGATAAACAGAAAATTCTCATAAGAAAAATGCAAATGGCTAAGAAACAGTCTTAGATGTGCTCAATATCCTTATTTACCAGAAAAATTCAAATAAACACTAATTTAAGAGTCTATTTTATTACAGTCAAAATAGCCAGCCCCCGGAATACAAATAGCAAAGGCCACATTGGATGTGGAAAAGAAGATTCTTATCTACTGTGGATGTGCACGTTAACTAGTGTGAGGACTTTGAAAATCATTCTGGAAGTTTCTAAAAAAAAGTCCAATAAAACTGCCATATAACACAGTTAGACCATTCTTCAGAAAATACAAAGTATGTTTCTCATCTCACTGCAGAGGTACCTACAAACCTGTGCCCATTTCTGCTTTATTCCCGATACTTGGGAAAGAGAAACAACCTAGATGTCCATAGACAGATGAATGGATAAATATAGGACATATACACAGTGAAATATTACTCAGCTGCAAGGAAAAATGAAATTATGCAAATCAAAGATGAATGAGCAGACATGGAAAAGAAATTATACTAAGCGAGGAAACTTGGACTCAGGAAGGAAGACCTTATGTTCTCTCATATATGTAGATTCTGTCTTCAAATCTCTTGCTTTGTGTAGCAGACTTGGGGCATAAACAGAGGTAAGAAAGCAGTAAAGGAGCTCCTATAAAGAATGTGTTAAGGAATCAGGAAGGGTAGATTTTAGGTAATATGAAATCAGTGAGGTTGTATACTAAGGGTGGGAAATCCTTATCAGGCAGGGTCTAAAAGTTAAGGGGAAATAAAGAATGAAAGGTTGTGATAACCCAAGGCTAAGGGTATGAAAGATATGTGGAAGCATATCTTCCAACTCAACTTGAAAAATAAGTGAATGAAGAGTAGAACACTTGAGAAGAAAGAATGGGAATAGAGTATTTAAGGATTGGAAGGGGGTTGGGATGGGTACTAGGTAGGTTAACTAAAACTAAAGATGTATAAAAATGCTTTATGGACCATGACCAGTTAGCAAGCTAATTTCAGACTGGAACTTTAAAAATGAAGTGTGCAAACAAAATTAACCTGCTTGGGTAGGCAATACCACTCTCAGAAGAAGTGTTATTGAATGAAATATGAAGTCTAAAGTTTAGAATAATGCAATTCAAGGTGTTGATCAGGGAGACGCCATATGTCTCAAAAAATAATTACAGGCCATCGCCATTGCCCCTAGTTACCATATTTCTGAAGACACCACACACGCTTGGATGTAGGGCATAGAGAAATAGAGAAATCAACCTCATATCAGCAAACCTAATTTTCATGGTGTCAAAGGTGCTAGCTATGCTTGCACAGAAAAAACATCAGTGATAATACCCAGTTCTAGACCTTCATGTTAGAATACTGAAATGCCAGGTATGTTGTCCCTATTGCTGTTCTTGTGGCATGACTGTTATTTAGTAAATAATCTTTTTCTAACTAGATCTGAGGTCTGTTCAACAAAAGGGCATTTAATGACCTGGTCATCTCCTAGGCCTGGAGCTGTTATAGGCTCTAGGAAAGAATGTCCTATTGCTATTTTGTTAAATGGGAATACTGTCAAAATGTCATCTAAATACTTAACGTTTATACTAATACAGTTGACTACTTTCTATCGTGGTCAGGGAAACTTTTATAATTTTTTTGGTAGAAGTCAGTGGAGAGATCTATGATTTATCAAACACCTAAGAATAAGAGACATAGAGCTCAGCCCTAAATGGAACATCTATTTTAATCCCAGCTGCCAGTGTCCAGGGACTACCAGTGAAGAGGAGATGGAAAGAGTACAAGAGCCAGAGGACTGCTGTGAAATTATGTCCTCTGGACACATCAGTGCTATCACAAGCAAAAACTCACAGCAGCTGTGGTTACCAACATAAGACCTGCAAAAAACTGAGCTAGCCAAAACCTTGGCATAAATAAATGAATGATCTCCAGGCCCCACCACATATGCAAGAGTATTTTGGCAATGAGTAGTTTGTAAGAAAGAGGGAGTCATTCTTTACTAAACATGTACCTACTGGTAGATTTTCCTCGCTCAAGGGAATGACAACACACCCATGCACATAAAAGCGGTGCTAACTGGACTTAGTGGGTTATTTTAAAAAATAGACAAGTTGGAATGGGATGTTTTGAAAGCATATGGAAGGATTCAGAGGAAGGAATGGGCAGATATGATCATATTTCGTTCTGTACATATATGAAATTTTCAAAAATAAATTAAAATTTAAAAAACTGATTTGTCATTAACTGCAGACTCCTGAGGAATTAAGATTTTGTGACTAATACTCATTTATGTTCTTGTCTGGTTTTTATAATTTTAAGAGCTATAAAATATCTCAAGGATTCTGAGAACTATGTGCTGGGTAGGACATCCAGTAATTTTTCTCAGTTACATAGATTTCTCATTTTTTCTAGACAGAGTTTGGACTACGATAATGACAATGGTTATAGATACCAGTGCTAAGTAAGTAATACCTCTAAACTGATTATAGTACTGAGTGGGAAGGGTCAAGAGGGCAGTAGAGGGAGAAGTGATGCAATTATATTTCAATTAAAAAAACAAAAAATAAATGGTGAGGGACAGTATGAACTCATGCTAATAAATACATGTGTGAAAGAGAGGAATTGGGGTCATGCCATCATTTTTACTAGCAAATTTGTTTTTCGGTGGAATGTTGTATCTTCTGCTTGACACCAGCTTTCTAGATTGGGATATAGGGTATCAGCAAGAGAACAAGGTAATAATACAGGTGAGAAATGGAGAAGAAATAGAAGATTTTCACAGATGTAATGTGTTTTTTCTTGGCTAGATGGATCAGTAAGTAAAGGAACTTGTCACGGGGCCTGACAGCCTGAGTTTAATACCCAGACCTGCCCAGAAGGAAGGAAAGGACTACCTCCTGAAAGCTGTCCTCTGACCTCCATGTACACACCATCACAGGCTTGTGCACAAACATGTACACAAATAAATACTGTAAAGAATAATTTAAAAGATATTTCAGTTGATGAATTATAACTGAAACCATTAACTTTTTACAATGATTTATCTATTATTTGTAATTCATATTGCATTATTATTTTGACTGAAAGCATTTCTTTGCAAGTCTCTTTCAGACAGTTAGCTCTTAAAGAGTAAGGATGGCAACCTCCCTGAGGCACCATCTTACTGCAAGTATATTCTAATTACTCCCCATAGAGTTCTAGCTTAGGAGTCTTCTCACATGGTGAGATTTGACTTTTCAACCCACAGCCACCAGTCCATCTTATGTGTATACCTTAATGGGTTCTAGAATTCTCTTTTGAATGTGTATGTGCCACTGAACGTTAGGATTCAGAAAGAGTTAAGTGTCTATGAAGGGATTACACACCAAAGGGAAGGACACAAGTTGATGCAAGAAACTGGGAGTATAGAAAGAAGTTCATATTGGGATGTTATGGGGACATCATGAGGGAGAATCTGAAAAGAGGGATAAGGAAGGCAAGTTTGTCTCCCCTTCAACACAGGAAGCTTAGTGATGTTGCCTTACTGCAGGCTTCTTTACTCCTTCATATTTTACAATTAAAAAGTATGTCAATGATATGTCTTGTGCATCACAGAGACAAAGAAAATAACCACAGCCGTTTGTGTCCAAATGTCAATATTAATGACCTCAGATGGTGAAACTGTTGTCAATATAATTTAAAAGTTATAGTTGGTCCTTTTCAAAATCCATATATGAGGCTGATTATAGGAAAAGATACGAAAATATCATTGTGGATACAATGGCATAAAAAGGCAAAAAAATAAACAAAATGAAACAAAAATAACTTAAATAATTTGCCTACTATATTTGTTCCTATGTTTTCCCTAAACTGCAAAACAGAAGAGTCAGTATGAAAAACCAAAGGATTTGTAGAGAAGTGTAAAGAGTGGAATGTGGGCAAGAGAGGCTCTGGGGTACAATACTAAAGTGATCGACATATAGGCATGCAAAGTCAGAAAAGTAGTTTTGTATTCTAAATATGTTAGCAAAAGCTTGTTATTAGATGTGACATCAATGAAGATGCTACTTACTTACTATTCTGAATTTTTTTTGTTTGTTTTGTTTTTAGGCCACAGTTCACAAGCATCTAAGTAGAGCAGGATACAGGCTATTCTATCCTGAAAATACGTTTTTCTTTCCCCAAGTGTTTTAAAACCGTGTCTAATCTAGACTGTGAAATCTCAGGAAAACGTCTTATTCCACTGCTTCTCAAAAGATTGGAACAATGTGAAAACAGAATCCACGCGGGGAAGGGAGAAGAAGGAACTCCAAGTCTCACATGCTGCTTTTGTTTTGAAGTTGTCTGAAGGCAGTGACAGGAAACCCCCATCATCTGCTGAGTAGATGCCTGTATGGGGCAAACATCTCAGTGAACTGACAGTTATGTTACTTTCAGCAAATTCTCCAGCACTGCCATGCTCTTCCTCATGTTTTCTGCTCTTCTTTCTTATTCAATGCAGATCTTATTCTCTTCATTCTGGGACAATGGTGTATGAAAATACAATGCCAATTCTAAAGCTTTTATTAATGTGAAAAGTCAACAATATGCTATGTATCTTTTCTCCTCTTCTTTCTTATTCAATGCAGATCTTATTCTCTTCATTCTGGGACAATGGTGTATGAAAATACAATGCCAATTCTAAAG
>LOEQ01002580.1:26777-38246 GCA_001685075.1 Bramus lutescens
ACAATTTGTGTGTTGTTATTTCCGGGTATAAGCTAGCCATGCGGGAGCTGGGCGGGAGGAAAGCAGGCCCGCTCTCCCCTAACACTACACAGCAAAGCCGCACTTCCTAATAGTACCACTCTCTATGATATTGTGGAAGCCAGTTACATTCAAGCTACCACACTTCCCAACACACATATATATTTGCCATAAACTATTTGTAAGTATATGATTTGTTATAAAGCTAAGAAAGTAAAAAAATAATAATTCCTGAAAAATAATACATAAGCAGATTTTAGAACTGATTCAAAAATTGCATTATGATTTAGATAAACCATTTCAAGTAGAGATAAATATTTAAAAATGGCAAAATTGGACAAGGTAAAAATAGAACGAACTTGTACTTTGAAAATTTAAGAAGACAAGGAAGAGAAGCAAAGGATTATTCCAAACCACATTTTGCTTTGTGTATTGGCCATCACATTTACTCGTCCTAGAACTTTATAATGTAGAAACATAATATTCTTTATTTTATATGTGAGGAAACCTGATGTCTGAGATAAGCAGCATTAGGCAAGTTGCAAAGCCGCTGATAAAATCATGCCAGAGTATCAGACAGCTGTTATGATTTCCTGTCATAATTCTAAAAATCAGATAAGTTTGAAGAGCACTATCTCTCCCCCTCCCTTCTTCCCTCTAAAACTTGCTCTTCTTCTCATCTGTCTCTCTCTCTCTCTGTGTGTACCTCTCTGTGTCTGTCTCTCTCTCTGTTTCTTTCTGTCTGTGCCTCTTTGTGTGTCTCTCTGTCTCCATCTCTCTCTCTCTCTGTGTGTGTGTGTGTGTGTGTGTGTGTGTGTGTGTGCCTCCTTTCTCCAGCACATACCTGTATGGTCCAAAATCTTCCTTCCTGATCATCAACACAATTCTCCAACTACTTGTTTGGAACTGGGTGAATCACCACAGACACTTCAATACTAAACACTGAAGTCATGAGGGAGACTGCCAAACATTTAGAATTTCTAAAGAATCCATGAAAAATATGACAGTATATCAGATTAACCTGAAAATTTTATGAAAACCATATATTCACAAACCCCCTGAACTCCAGATTTTTTTGTATTTTGTTTAAAGAATGTTCTGGAAATCTGTCATCATAAAAATTTTCAAATACTAGCATAGGGTTATTTGTTGTTGTTCAAGGGGTATTTGAGATTAACAGCTTGTTCTTATTTTGTTGCACAATTTAGCTAATTCTAATAACAAAAAACATTCTCATCATATCCCTGAGGTCTTTTCATTATGTATTAAACAAGCAAAATTATTTATTTTTAATTTTTAATTACACCTACATGTATGCTTCCCTGTAAATAGCATTTGTGTGAGGGTACCTAGGGAATCCAAAAAAGGGCATTGGACCTTGTCTAGCTGGAGTTTCAAGTGGTTGTGAATGACCTGATATGGGTGATGGAGATGAAACTTGGGTTCTCTGGAAGGGACTCTCAAGTGTTCTTAACTATTTGGCCAAACATCCTCCAAGAATGCAAAATTTTAATAAAGAGTAGAAGATAGTCAATTTGTCAAATTTTGAAATAGGAAAAAAATGGAAGCGACCATTATTTTGGGTGTACTTTACTGATACATAGAGAGAGAGAATGCAACATTGGTACAATGTCTAAATCCCTTGAGGTCACCTAGGAAGATTTTGCCATCTCCTGGCTTCCATCACTTTCCCTGGCTCTTCCTTCAGGCAATTCTTCCCACACAGTCTGCTGAAGGTTTTATTGACGTCATTTCTTTTAATTTTCATAACCAGCCCAACAAGGCAGAGAGGAGTGATTGTAAAGATAAGAAAACTGAGACTTAAGAGGGATTTAAACGATTGTCCAAAGATATACACCTCAGTAACAGAAAGAGAATTTCAAACCACAGCTATTCGTCCAAGGAATCCAAGGGTATATTCTTCACATGTTCTTAATTGCTAACAGGCCGGGGGATGTTTATCTCAGAAAACAAATGCTACCACCAGTCCTTTGCAGAAGGAAACCATCTTGATTTTAAGCTCATTGCCTAATACCAATAAGAGCAGTTCACATCTAGCGTGGTGAACAATGAGCTATTTTTCAATGACTATAACAAACAATTTAAAGTCAAACACAGATTCCTTTTACTGGCATACATTTGCCTTGGCCTCTGCTATGCACCAACCACAACTTGTGCTCCTTTCCCAGGAAGCAATTTTACTTCCTCTCATTCGAATCTGTGCTTATATCCTCTCCAAACTGCTGCAAATTAAAAAAAAAAGATCTTGTGAATTTGAGACAGATAGGGGTACAGTAGAAGCTGGAGGGAAGGGAGGGAATTATACAAATGCAGTGCTCATACATGGAATTCTCAAAAACTTTAAATAAAAAAATAATTTTGAGATGTCTCAAGAAAACGAAGCAATTAACTAGAAGACTGGAGTGAAATATTACAGCAAATAAATTCTCTTTCCAGAATGACATATTAGATATAATATTGTCAAATCTTGTTAATTAACATGGAGGTTGAAACTATTGTTTTATGATTTAATATTGTAGTCAGGCTTTGCCACTGAAAGAATTATAAGTTCATTGATAGATAAACAATTAGTAATAGGAGAAGAAACGTCATGTGTACATGTGTAAATAGCCAGGTGAACACTCAAATCTGCCTTTTTATCACTACAGTTTGGGTGAAGGTTACAAACAAAAAGAATGCAATCTTGAAAATATTTTAAAATCAAATATTTAGGACCTTTATTTGATGGTATACAGGGGAAAATAGTTAAGAGAATTATAATATAATATTGATTATTAGGAACCGTATGGATACTGTCAATGTGTGTGCGTGTGTGCGTGTGTGTGTGTGTGTGTGTGATATATGCATGTGTATGTATGATATGTATGGAGTGGAGTGTGTGGTGTTTCTTGTGTGGTGGTGGTATGGTGTGGTATGGTTCACTTCTCTCCACCTCATGTTCATTTTATTCTCTGTGATACCCTTTCCCATATTGTGATACCACTTTCTTGAACCAACTCAGAGATATAGACGCTATTAACATCTAGCATAAAAACAGACCCAACTAACTTCTATTCTATAAACTTTGTAATGAATATGTGAGTGTGTAATTAGAAATTACTTGAATGTCTAATCATTTATAGCACAGCATATTCTTTATTTTGTATGAAGAAAGTATTTTATCCTTACAGAAATACTTTCTGTGAATTTTTCAACAGAACATTTTGAAAGCTTAACAAATATTACAAAATAAATGTTAAAATAAAATTGGTACATAATAAACTCTGGTTGCTATTTCTCAGTATTTAATATTGCATATATCAAACAATGAGATTTTTTCTGTTAATTAATATAGTTAGACTTCAATACTAAGAAATTCTACTCTAAAAAATTTCTGTTTTCCTCTGTTACAAGAACTTGGAAGTGATATTTCTCCACATTTTATTTTCAATTTCTCAAACAGATTAGATAGTTTCCCCTTATGTAATGATAAAATAATGAAATTCCATTCCAACTCTACCAATAATTCCCTTCAAGGAACTTCTAATACAAATACATTTAAATATAAAGAACCATAGCAAGAAATATTGAGTTAAAATACAAGAAAATATTGCAAGTCTGTTGCAAAGGTCTTAATGATAGGGACAAGGATAAGTCAAAAAGAAAAAAAAAGCACCAGTCACACATACAATGACTCACAAATGTTGTCCAAAATGTTTTATCGCCATATGAATGCAATTGGAAGCAATGAAGTGGCTCTTAATTTTTTTCTCCATTAACTGAGATAGGACTATCATTTTAAATATGAGATAGAGGTGTAGACTATGAACAACAAGAATTATTCTCAAAGAAAGGTCAGAGGAGGAATGAAAAATGACTACAAAATGTAAATGGAATTTTATGTGTCTTTCTCCTTTCAAGGTTATGTATTACTTAAAGACATGGGTCTGATCATCTTTGTATATATAAACTAACATGAGTCCCAATATACTGCACACTGTTTCACTGAATGAAAAGTGACTTAACATTTATATAGTAAAAAAAAAAGAGTAATTGGTAACAGGGACAAAAGTTATAATGATTATGAAGCAAAAAGGAATTTTAAGAGTCCCTGAAGAATTCTGGGTTAAAAGCACAAATAAACTATGTTTTGAGGAAAAAAAATCTGACTGCATAAAGAAGAGTGTGATAAAGAAGACAGAATGCAGGAGCATGTCTCATCACCATCAACACCTTAGCTAGTTGTGGGCATAGTGTTATGGAGAGGAAATAATCTAATGGATTTACCATCATTGTTCTGCTGCTTGCTATCATTGACTCACAGAAACTGAATACCTGCCCCTTGGTGACTCAGCTCCCATAGGGCTCTAAACCAGGACATGACTGCCTTTGTCATGAGTTAGACTTTACACTCTTAAAACAGCTTGAAGCCTGGAACTAGTCTCAGTGGATAGATTGGGTCCTTTAGATACGTGCCTCTGTCTACATCCACTCTCGTTTTCTCTTGTGAATAGCCTGACAGATGCCTCTTCCTTCTGAGCCCCAGAAGCTCCGTTATGTTTTGTGGCAGAGCTGGAAAGTGGCTTTTATACCTTCTTGGACATGTGGGATCCTCTACTAGAAAGACTGCTTCCTGTCAGACTATTCCAAGAAAGTCTTGGTGTTCATTGCTTCTCACATCCTTCCCAGTCTAGGATGCCATTCCCATACCAAGCCAATAAAAGCTGCTACCTCAAAACATTCCATCAGAACCCTTCCTTTATTCTAGATCAGGCAATAGTTCTTTGTGAATCTTGAACTAATGATTTGTAAAATTGATTGCCCTAACTTTTTGCTTCTCTTTCATTAAAAATCTCATGTGCCAACTAGAAAGGCCATCTCCTGTAATTAATTAATAAAGTTCAGTATGAATAATTAATAAAGTTCAGAACGCGAATAAATAAGGAGCATGAACATTTCTGGAGTCAAAAAATCAATGAGTGTTTTAAACACTGATGGTTTCTTTAACTGAAAAGGGTTCAGAGAGGGACAGTTTGGGAGGAAATTCAACATGATTCACCTGAGTTGACAAACAGTTGAGATGTTAATAGACCAAATGAATCAGTTCAGCTATAAGAGAACATCAGGAGTTTAGATGAAGAAAGCTTGCGTCTAAAGATAGAAGAACAGCAATGCAGAAAGCTCATCAATACATACTCATGACAATAAAGCTGGTAACACAGCAAAGGGGAAGTTTGTAAATTGGATGATGGAAAACCTTAGTAAATGATTAGGGAAATTTTGGAGAAGAGAGACTGAAGAAAGCCAAGAAAAGGTTTCGCAAGGAACATATCAATTATTCAAATGTCTTAAATATGTGGGAGTTAAAGGGTGTTTGTAGGCCTTGTTGTTGTTGTTGCTTTCGGTTAAGCTCACACAGAAGATAGAGTTGATCTTCATGAGTATATTTTTAAAAGAACTTAGTCTAAGCCAAAGCCAAATTGGAAAAAAAAAACTGAAGCTGGGGGGGCAACCAGATGGAATAAGGAGTTTACACAATTTTTAAGAAGTTTTATATTTAATAAAAGAAGAAAGAACATATAATGTAAACTATATTGGGATAGACATTTCAGTCAACATAGCACATTATTTAAAAGAACAGAAGTTGCCAAACCTATGCTTGATTCCTCAACTCCTCTATATGGATGCAGTGCAAGACAGTATATTTTTGAAGAGATACAGAAAACTACATGGAGCATTTTGTCACAATTCACTGGATAAGTTTTCTTGGAAAAAAGGGAGAGATGACAATTATATATGTACATATATATAATTGTCTTCACATATATTATATTTACATAAATATACAGAGAGAGAGAGAGAGAGAAAGACTCCCAATCTATTTTGAGTCGTTTTCTCTCTGTGTAAGTAGTTTCTAATATTATGCTTTATGTAATTCACACTGACATCCTTCTTTGCCCTTATGGAAAATATGACAAGACTCTAGATAAACAAATCTTCCTTCACAACTGCAATTTGGGAGCTGGTTGTGTAGAATAACTCTGTAGACTCCTGACACTTGAACTGTATGCTTCCTTTGAGATACCCCACAAGAAGTTATTTACGCTTCTGATATAATTGCCATCAAGGGTGCCTTGAACTAGGAAGCACATAATACTTCTGTGTGTGCAGGGAAATCCCCATGCCACCTAATGCTCTGTTGCTGCTGGACTATATATCTATAGCAATCAATACAGTGTGGGGGATGAGAGGGGAAAGACTACAGCAGAACAGCAACAGAAAATGCTGGTAAAAAAAAATACAACTGCTGAGTTTAGGTTTGAGCTCTAACCCTTTCCAGTGTGTGGCTATGAAAAGTTCCTTATATATCCACATTGGAACCTCCTAAGGGTTATGGAAATTAAAACTAAATGACATTGCAATGTCCATAAAGCAATGCAAAAATACCTATTGCATAGTAACTAAGTGGTCAAAACTGGAAACCATTTATTTTAACGGAAGCATACATTTATGCAGGAGGTCAAGTTACATTTTGAGGCTCAAGCTACACATTGAATGGTATATAATGGGAACAAAATTGCTGCAACAGAAAGGAACTTGAAAAAAAATTTTTACATTGCCACAAACACTGAAATACAAAAATTGCACTTCTACTTGCTATCAGAAACCCAGGTGATTAAAATATTTACTCTAATACCCTTATGAGTGAGACCTGAAATTCTGATATTTGATCTTCCTGACAAAAATTTCACGTGTACAGATTTATATCTGTCCACCTGACTTAAATCTCCCAACTGTGACTTGCTCCATTTACTTGACATGTACACCTTCCAGTTGTTGATGTGAACTGAGATTCTTCCAGGCAAAGATGTTAATGCACTTCATTCCAGACAAGCTGTCTCCTTACACGTCTGACTCCTGGTCCATTTTGGACCTTGTTCCGACTCTAGCCTCAGTCCTGGTTCTTCTGCTCCTGCTCTGGCCACCTCCTACACATCTCTTACACATGACCCAGTGCCCACACTTTGGTGTGCTGCTTAGGATACCTGAGTTCTCCTTGACCCTGCTCATGGTAATCCCCATAAGCCTTGCTATTAGCACGAGAGCTCACAATACTAGATGTCCCTTCCTTCTGAGATAGTCTGCGTCTCATTATTCTGGGCACCCATCCCAGAGTGGGCACACTCATTTTTCTTAATTCCTAGCCCTTTAATATCCATAACCTCCCCTACCCCAAGCATAATGAGCACTTGTGGCCAGGAAGTCGCCAACAGCTCTATTTATTTAGCTATCTCTCTGCATGGTCTTGACAAAGTAACAACACTCATCTGAATAGAGGAGAAATAAAGCGAAGAAGTATATGTGGCCAATGAGCTCAAACTCTTTGTATAATTTTTATGTTGGACTGACTAATGGTTATATTATTATTGTTGTTGTTGATATTATTATACTGCATAATCCAATGAACTTGTTTAGAATACTAGAGTGAGCACAGATTATAGAGCCTATTTTTTCATTTGTTCCCAAAGACAGCAGCATGTACCTTAAAATGCTATTGTTTATCCCACCGATATCCTAAAAAAATTAAATTACCTATAAATTGAATTTTCTAGGAAAGTAATAAAAATAATTTTCATGGTTCTGAACACTGAAAGTCTGAAGTCAAGGTATGCAAGGTGTTGGTTTCTTTGGAAGGTTTTAAGGATAAAACTGTCCCATGACTTTTTCTGATGTCCTCTCTAGAGGATTACCACTCTGACCTTCTCTGTTGCTACATGGCATCTCTTTTTTTGCATAACTCTATCTTTATCTTAATCTAGTATGTGGTCATTTTAATTTAATTATAATTGCCATGATACTTTTTCCAAACAAATTTTCATGCTGAAGTTTCAAGTGAACACAAATTTGAATATTAGTGATAATATTAAAGCACTTTACTTGTGAAATTCCTCGGACACAATTAGGACCTAATAATTAGCAATTACTGGCATTTATGGCTTACAAAATTGGCTAATTATCATTGAGTAATGGTCAAATGTGCAGGGCATGTAATAAAGGTCCAAAGCAATTTACTATGCCAATGCATCTTTTCTTTACATCATTTTATTCTCAACACTACACAGTTTAAGAGCAAGCTTCAAGTCAATTAAATTCAGTTCTAAAATCAATTAGTTTGTTCTAGTTTTTATAAACCACATCAGTCCCCCTGAAACATAAGCAGAGAAGTAGCAGGTCTGCCTTGTGCCTGGAATCAAATTTTGGGTCAAACTGTGCTTTGCACTAATAATAGATTGCCCAGTGCTTCATTAGAAAAGGGAGGATACAAGACTGCTTCAAATTACACTGTGGGTTTTCTGTTTGTTTTAATTACACAGTCTGCTCTACTCAGTTTTAATGGAGCCAGTAGCTGCTACTCCCTTGTTCCTTTTAAAAATTTTATAAGTGCAAAAATCAAAATTGTAATATTTCTTACCCATAGGCATCTCTGGAGTGAAAAGTACCGACCCCCCAGAGTTGGCTGTGGCTGCTAGGAAACAGGATGGTAAAATAAGTTCTGGGGGACTTGGTGCTCCTTGCAGAAAGGGCTTGCTCCTTCTCTCTTCGGCTTGACTGTCATTCTCCTTCCCAAATCCTTGCTCTTTTAAAACATTGAAAAATATATTGATAATTTATTATAGTTCAATGCCTTTTACATCAGTAACATAGGTGAACCTGTAAGACAAACCAAGCAAGGAAGGACAAATACCTCCTCATCACTCATAGAAACAGTATGTTTTGTGGATTGCCAGGGGCTGGGTTGGGGGGGTGGTAGAAATGGGTGGTGGATTATTCAAGAGTCCGAATTTAAATGAGGTAAAGTAGGTCATTTCTATCGAGTTGATGCTCTGCAGTGTTCTTAGTCCTGAGAACACTGTATGATGCCGAAACATTTACCAAGACATATCCTTTGTTAAGAGTTTTCATTACACCATAGCATGTAGTCTCAAAATATGTTCTGTGAAATCATGGGGTATGTAATCACTGCACAAACAGTTTCAGAGGACTACATTATTAACAATCAACAGTGGTGGCTTTAAAATTATGTCATTTCATTTTCATGGCATCTTTAAAAGTAAGTCTTATTACTGTTTTCATCTGTCAAATGATGGGATGGGAAAGGGAGGGATGAAATGACCTTACACAGTCACACAGCTAGTGGAAGGGCAGGTGAGACAGAAGACAAAACACAGCACTAGCGGGAAGAAAAGTGTAAGATAAAAATGTGTGTCATTCTTTACCTTGGAAAACAATAGGGACTGAAGAGGCGGCTTAGCATGGGAGAGCTTATATGTTTGTGGAGTTTGGTCCCCAGCATTGACTAGCTTACAACCATAATTCCAACTCAAAGGGATTTGGCACCTTTGTAGACACTCACACTAACATGCATAAGCTCACAAACAGATACACATAGACGCATAAATAATAAAACTTTTAAAATATTAAATGGAGATAAGTAGATTATATTTGCAGAAGTGTTCAAAGGACAGGGCCAACATAGATCAAAGTGTTCATTTTGAGAAGTAAGTGTAACAGGTGGAGCGATTTCAACCCTTTAATTTTTACAGTATTGTTTTGGATGTGCCAAGGTGGGTATACTCAAGAATAAATTGTTAAACATAATTCTGGTTGCTTTCTTGCTTTAATAAAGAAGCGCATTTGTCCTGCATTACATGGCTGGAAGACTTTGTGACGTAAAGTAACAATAAAAATAAATGTCTTTTCCTACACTATCCTTTCTATTAATGTAGATGGACTATAAGAAAAAAAACCCACACATCTAAAGGAGGATTCAGGTTGCTTTTGCATTTTTTAACTTTGTGAATTATTGTATGTTGTGATATCTATAATTGACTTTGAGGGACAATATGTGATAGTCTCATTGAGCACTATAGTAGTTTGAATGTATTTGGCAACCATAGCTCATATGGAGTGCCACTATTAGGAGGTGTGGCCTTGTTAGAGGAGCTGTAGTCTTCTTGGAGGAAGCTGGATGAAGGGCCTTTAATCCAGGCGTTGAGGCTGGAGGGCACACCTGTAATCTGGGTCACTCATTCTGTTGAAAGTGTGTCACTGTAGGGGTGGGCTTTGAGGTCTTTTTCTCAAGCTTCACTCAGTGGGACAATGAGGCGACTTCCTGTTTTCTGCAAGATGCAGCACTCTCCGATCGAGCACCACCTCTGCCTGAGTGGTCCAATGTACCACACAACAATGCACTCAACCTCTGAATTGCAAGGAAGCGCCCTCAATTAAATATTTTCCTTTTAAGAGTTGTCATGTTAGGTGTAAACCTTACCTAAACCAAACACGCTGTTTTATTTCTTAAGAATGTAGCAATAACAATTGCAGAAGAGATCATGAATCCAAGGAAAAGTGGAGAAAGGAGAACAAAGGGGTAGGAATGATATAAATTCAGTTTACTCAAGTATAAAAATCTAAAAGTAAATTTTTAATCATATTGTTCACTATGAATAAAACTGGTAATTGCATAAATGTAAAAAAATGAACATGTAATCTCCTAAATCTGTCTTTTAGCCAACTATTTCATGTCTAAATAGTAAATAAATTATTTTACTTTTTAAAATGGAAAAAATAATCTTACAAACAGACATGGAGTAGAAATGAAAATGGATCTCCAAGGAGTTATTGTAATTTATTACAAGTGAACATGATCAAAACATATTACATGAGATTCTCTAAGAATTAATAAATATTAAATTATTTTTAAAAAGTATGTTTCAGAAAAACTCACTTAACACATTGCTCCATAGGTTTACTCTAAAGACAAATGGCAAACATATTTTTCTAGACTCAAGCTTGAGAACTGTTGCATTCATACAAGTGAGAGCTTTTCTATTATTGCAGGACACTTTGGGAAAACTGACCAACCATGACTGTGGTGTTTCAGTGGCTTATGAGAGCTTGGCAATGCACAGGAAACCGGCCGTGCCTCTGCAGTGTGAACTTTGCCTATGAATTATGCTTTATTTCATTTTTTTCTGACTTATGCCCTAGATGTATTAAATGTTTTCAAAAACATCTTTTTGGTCTTACATTTATCAATTTTTGCAATCGCCTTAATTTTTTTCTTGACAGGTTTCTTTGTGTGTAGCTCTACTTGTCCTGGAACTTGATTTATAGACCAGGCTAGCCTTGAATTCTCAGAGATCCGCCTGCTTCTGACACCCTGAGTACAGAGATCAATGGTATATGCCACCATGTCCAAGCCTACCTTAAACCTTTTAAGAACAAGAAAAAAATATAGAAAAATATTTCAATTAATTAATGTGAATGTTACATTTTAGAAAACTCAGTTGAATTATTCATGGTTATATTACATGTTTTCTAAGATGCTCTTTCTTTTTTAAATTTATTTATTTATTAAAAATTACCACCTCCTCCCCTCCTCCCATT
>LOEQ01002580.1:48921-59101 GCA_001685075.1 Bramus lutescens
ATGGGACCTCCTAAAACTAAGAAGCTTTTGTAAAGCAAAGGACACTGTCACTAAGACAAATAGTCAACCTACTGATTGGGAGAAGATCTTCATCAACCCCACATCCTCCAAAATATATAAAGAACTCATGGAGATTTAAGTAGCAATCATGGAGCCTGCGTGGGTCTAGATCCTCTGAATATGTGTTAACGATTTTTAGCTTTGTGTTCTTGTGGGGCTCCTAAAAGTGGATGGGAGGGGGTCTCTGCCTCTTGAACCTGTTCTTGGGACTCTTTCTCCTACTGGCTTGCCTTGTCCAGCCTTGATATGAGGGTTAATGACTAGTCTTATTGCATTGGTATGCTGTGTTCTGTTGAAATACCTAAAAGGCCTGCTCTTTTCTGAAGGAAAATAGAGGAGGAATAGATCTGGGAGAGAGGGGAGGTGGCAGGGAATGGCGGGAGTAGATGAAGGAGAGACTGCCATCGGCGTGCGTTGTATGAGAGAACCAATAGAAAGAAAGAGAGAGAAAGATAGAGAGAGAAGGAAGGAAGGAGGGAGGGAGGAAGGATCTCTCTCTCTCTCTCTCTCTCTCTCTCTCTCTCTACCAAACCTTAGCATGTCAGAAAACATAACTTCACTATGATCCTAGTTTAGCTGATTTTTGGGTGATTTTTCTTTATCTACTCTGTTTGGAAAAGATATAGTTCAAAACAAAATAAGCACTTATGGTAACATATAAATATTTAAGGCACAGAATCTGAATATGGCCTAATTGGTGAGTCTAACTTGGGGTTTCTTATGAGTTTATGGTCTAGATGTTGCATCCTGAGCCTTGGCTTGGGCAGGAAGATGTTGCAATTGAGGGGGAGAGAAATATGGCTGAGCTAATTAATGCAAAACATCAAAATGAAAGAAATGATTCTTAATCACTCTTGTAGTGCATACACAAGAGGTTAAAAACCAGAGAAAGCATCAATTCTTCCTGTTGCATTTTCTTCCACAAAATGGAATACACTGGTCAACTGTCAGTTATAGCTATGCAGACATGGCTCTCTGGTTGTTAGGGATCAAGAGGAGGAGAGCTGAGGGTGGAAAACTACTGAGTATTGAGAAAGAGTGGAAAAGGAATTACTTCAGTCTCTAATAAGAAGGTTTCAGCAAAGGCTCCCAGCTTCCCAAGAGGACCTCATATAAACAGTCCTTAGAAATGGATGGGAATACAAACTTGTGGAAAACTTGCCAACCATATGGCCCAAGACCCTACTACAATTTCCTCTAGAAGCTGTGGTGTGCCAGCTGTGGCTCAGGCTTGGTGTGAGTGTCCTTGTGTACTGTATACTTGGCTGTGGTCAGGCCTGATCATCCCTCCAGCTTTTTGACGGAACATCTGTTTCTCAGCCGGCTTCCTCACATAGCGATTGACAGGAAGCCTGAATTTCTCACTCTATGCTTCTCGCCATGGGCCATTCAGTTTCCTCAGAAGAGGCTAGTCCTTTCCCTAAGACTGGCTGACCCGGGATAAAGAATAATGAGAACGCATCAATGCCATGCACATCTAAATGTCAAATTTGATATTTCACCTCAGCCGTGTTTTCGTACTTAGAAGCAAATCATTTACCCTATTCACACTGAAGAGAAGGGGATTGTTTAATGAAAGAGAAGTAGATTCTGCTTTTCTGAAGGAAGTACTGAAAAAACTCTACACCTGTTTTTAAGCAACAATACTTAAATAGTTTACCCTAAACTGAGATTAAGAACAGCGCATAAAGGCTTCTGCCTGGGACCAGACTGTTGGGCTACAGAACCTAATTTGTACTTAGACTTGTGTGTGTTTTACTCTGTTGCCAAACTTAGAAATGAAAAGAAGGTGTAGCGGAGTATTAGTTATAGGTCTAAGTACAAAATAGAAATTTTATATGATAAATATATTTCATGCCATCTGTAAATTCATTCAATCTATCAACATAGAGATAGAAAACAGCAAATTTTCCATATAATCAATTAATTATTGGCTAATTATGGTAGCTTCTTTAGCTCTGTTAGTATGATACTGATGGGACTATTTTCACTTAAAAATATAAAATATCCATGACAGTTAATACCCTGATGATTCCAATCAAGATCAAAATGATATCTTCTGAAAAATAACCTAAGAAAACATACAAACATTTCAACTTTTATAACCAGTTGTTTCAGGTGTCAGGATAAAATGTTGGAAATGACAGAAATGCTTCTTATAGGAATGCTAGAAAATGAGTAAGCTAAAATTATTTTATTTATAACTGGAGGCAAGAAGGCAGCAGTCTTTGAGGGGTTGCTGTTTTGTTTTATTTAACGTTAAGAAATGTTGGGGAACTCTCACTTCTTCTCAACTTACAACTCCTGGTGTGGGGAATTTACTGGAACAAAAAGTGCAGTTTGTAAACCCCGCTTGGGAAATAAGAGCAACTTTAAGTCGACGGTGGCATTACTTTTCCCACGGAACTTCCTGCCTGTTGTTGTGCAATGCGTTTTCGCTTGAGAGCCCCTTCCTGGATCATGACAGCAACTAATCCGAACAGAATGCATTAGATCCCCAGCAGAGGAAGGAAAATTACTGGCGTGTGCACATTTAACAGGAGACTTCCAGTCACATCTTTCCCTTTAACGCCGTTAATCTCTGTTGGTCAAATAGTTTCTCTGTCTGTTTTAGTTTTACCAAGTGGGAAGTGAAAAGGGAAACAGTTCTAAGTAGATCACCCATGGCTGGCCTACCTCATGGCAGCCATATGCAGACGGTCTCTGTGCCGTCCAATTATGAGTTTTCTTGGTTTTTGTTTGTTTTGTTGTTGTTTGTTCTCTGTGTAGCTTTGGAGCCTGACCAGAAACTCTCTCTGTAGACCAGGTTGGACTCGAACTCACAGAATCCATCTGCCTCTGCCTGCCAAGTGCTGGGATTAAAGGCATGCGCCGCCACCAACAGTCCTGCTCAGCAGGTCCAGGTTCGTTTCTGGTGCTTGGTTTAATGGCTTGTTGATTATAACAAACAATTGTGGAATAAATTAGAAATTGCTATCCTTTCCCTTTCCTTTTTATTTTTTTTTTGACAGAGTTTCACTCTATACTCCTTGCTGACTTGCACTTGTAACAATCCTTCTGCCTTAGCCTTGCAGGCAATGTTATTCTCTAGTGTGAACTGCTAATATTTCCACTCAAAGAGAAGTGACTATGACTTCTCCTTTGTGGGTGAGAGAACTTTCCACAGGCTAAATGTTTATTTCTCAAACAAAGACTTGAAAAGAGGGTATTTATATTATAACTGCTATGTAATCTATAATTTGTTCAACTTTCAGAACAGTCTTGATAATTATCTAATTGTTGATTTCAGTTTTTCCAAATGCAAAATTCTAGAAATAAATTTGGTTTCAACATTTAGTGCACAAAAATATTTTATGATGTTTTATGTGTTCAGATGCTGGGTGAGCACTAGGAACCTTGAGATCCAGACTCCTCCCTCTAAGAACTTATATCCCAGTAACAACTTTAGATTTAAACAACCTGTAACACAATATGATTCTTTAGCCTTACTGTGACGGAGGCAAACAGAGTGGCTCGGAACGTATGCCACAGGAAATTGGTCTGAAGGGCCGGGGACCTGCTCATAGAGAAAAGGGTGCGTGCCCTGAACTAGATAAGAGGAATAGAATTCATGGTTAGGCAAACAAGGGGTTAGAACACGCAGGAAATGTGCTCCTGTTTTCTTCCTCAATGCTCTAAGGCAGCTTAGAGAAGATGGTCCTTATGTGTGAAGGTGACTGTCCTGCATTGTATTACACACAGAAGAATGCTGCGACTAGACAGGGGAATGTCTGCGCTGCATCTTGAGATTAGGTTGAACCTTTTAAGGGTTAGCGCACCGTCTCTGTTATTGTTTCCCATGCCCTTAAGTGGATTCCAACTTTGGAAAAAAAAATGAAGATAACTCCATATTTGGTTACAAAGATATTTTTTCTGAAAGATGAATACATACTCTGTAGATTTCATTTTTAAAGTAAGAAGAGTAAATAGAAACTAATATATAAAAACAAGTTTATAATGATATTCCATCACTACAGAGATCGTAAAATATCCCTGATCATATGTAGCTTTGTTTCTCAGTCATTCTATTAGCCTGTAGTACACACAGTATCAGCACGTGTCCATCTTCTCACTAACCTGAATATCTAGAGTGTTTCTTGTAACCAATGTTCTAGGCACCATGCTAAATTCTTTACATAGCATTTGTTTGATTTTCAGAATGACGTTAAGTATTGGGGAGTTTTTATGTTTTATGGGTGGAATACTTAAAGACTAAGTGATGCTTTATAACTTGTTCAATCCCAGAACTAGTTAAATGGCCAATATGCACTCAGACCCACACATCTAAGGTCTTGAACAGTGAGATACCACTTTTGCAAATATAAGTAAAGAGTCTGCATCCTTATCATTCTGACCTGACATATTTCATGGCAACTCTGAAGGAATAGAAATAACGCTACAAAGCACTTGTAAACTCTGGGCAGCCATTGTGTATACAGCAAGCCTGGTCATTTCCATGTAAGGAAACAATAATTTCAATCTGGGACCTGTGCAAATGAGGCCTCATATAGGTGTAGTTAATAACAATCATTTGACCTGTGTTACACAGCCTGGATCTGGAATTCTCAATTTTTCATATGGAAAAGGGTCAGTATGGTGATCTATAAGAATGCACAATTTTCACTGAGAAGAGCATTTTCACAAGTTTGCAGGGACCACATATAAGGACTGATTGGCTTCTGCTAGGAGCTTTTGGATCTGGGTGCCACTGGAAACATAGCTGTCATCACCTTTGTTATCAGTGTTCAAAGTGCAGTCACAGTAGCATTGCCACCTATAAAGCTTACACAGGAAGGAATATTCTCATTTAGAACCTTGTGGTTTCCTCTCCCTCCTCACTGTGTCAGCAGAAGAAAAAGGTTAACCCTTTGTGAAAGTTTTGTTTTGAGAAAACATTATTTGTCTCCTAAAGATGAAGCTGTTATAAGGTCTCTAGAATTGGTCCCAAGCATGCAAAACATATTTTGAAAGAAAAATATTTTTAATACAGAAAAATTGAAATTCAAAAACTTGTCATAAATTAAATGGCAGTTTTCTTCGCTATGCCAACAAATTGTTTCAAGTTAAATAATTTATAAATAACATTTGTAGTCATTTTTTATATCACAGACCAAACAGGAAAACTAATGGCTTGTAACAAAAGTTACAAAAATCATGAGGTTACTTACAACAGAAAAGAGAGATTGAAGTCATATAGGTAGTTGTAACAGAAGTGGTAGACTGTGCTTGCAGGTTGCAAGTTCAAAAAGAAAACAGAAAACTATTTGAGTCCTAAAGGCAAAGGCTGCACAGAATAGCAGGCTTGGTTAGTGGACGCTAGAATTACAGATGCTTTAGAAAATATTCATAGGTGAGGTAGGATGCAAATGATGTCTTCACTTCATTTTTCATTATCAGATTGTTTTCTGGGTGTCTTGTAATTAGAAACCATCTCTCCCCCATGGTACAGAAGAGAGCATAAGGATTGAGTCCATGAAGACAGACTAAAACAGACATGTCCATGAAGAAAACATTATCCTTTTTGCAGTATGATCAGAAAATAAGGCAGATAATTCAGAAAGAGGTGTTTGGGCAGATTCTGGCAGGTGTAAATCAGGAAATGGTTTTAGACAAGGGAATCAGATGACTACAACATTCAGTAAGTATTATATTGGATAAGTCTTCAAATCCAAATTTTAGAACCCAGGAAAATATAAGATAGGTAAAACATAGACAGTAAAAAATAAACAATAAAGAGTATGCAAGACATGCTGTGTTTTATGCATAACAGATCACAAGGTATTGGAGAGTATTAATGCCGCTGTTCTGTTTTAAATTACAAAATCCTTTGCTGCTTACTTTAGTATCAGCATTCAGGTTATTGATCTTTAAGCTCACATTGAAGACACGTTACATACAAATTGTACATATCCCTAAGTTGGATTCATAGGTAGTGAGCAGAGGAGGAGGAAGGAACCCTGAAACTCATGGTTTTTTCACGTCTTCACTACAGCATTCAAAATGGGAAGGCAAGAGTACACACACCTTGCACTGTGCAGGTTCCCCACACAGGTCAGTGGCTGGCCTATTGTTGGTGTGGCCTTCAGATTTCCTACGACTTGATTCTAGTTCTATACAATTGAATTTGAGTACTGGATGTATATACTCATTTTGATGACTCCATTTTGTTCAAATACAATGATGATATGTTACTTTATAACCTCAGTTTTGATTTGGCTGTGCTGTGTTTTTAATTTTCTTACATGCTTTATACTTGTTCAGGTATTCAGTGTTGGAAGTTATGCTGAGATAAAATTAAATTATTGTTTATTTGTAGCTCATTAATGGGGAAATGCTAAGACACAGTGGTTCAGTACCTCTACCAATGAAATGCAAGTGGGTGTTGCTTATACAGAGCACACAGAAAGAAGACAGGATCTTTACAACTACACAGTTGCCTCACTGGGTCTCTCTATTGGGGGTTCCCCAGTTACATAAGCTCATTGGAGTTCTTTTAGATTGGTTGAGCTTAAGTTCTTTAATTACAAGTACTTAAAAGAAAAAAATTCAAATTAGGTTTTGTTTATGTTCATAAATCAAGAGGTTGTCACTTGTGAGACCTAATTGACTTTCCTATTCACTGATTCTACAGGTATGGTCCATATACTTGGTTTTGTAGTTATTGTTATTTTGTTTTATTATTTTTTTTTCCTTTTTGAGAAAGAGGGAGAGAATTTAAGTGTATAGGGAGGATATGGGAAGATTTGGGAGGACATGATCAAAATATGTGAAATATTTAAATAAATCAACAAACATTTTTAAAGAATATATAAATACTCATGTGTGTATAACAGCAATTAAGGAAGTAGAGGACAGGAATTTAATAGCGATCAAAGGGTGGTACAGGGAGAGTAAAGAGGGAGGATAGAGAACTGGGAAATGATGTGATTATATTATAATCTCAAGAAGTATGACAATATTTTAAAATTACGTCTTTACCAAAACTACTAGGGAAGACATACATGATTTCATGTTGTTCTAAACAGAAAACTAACGAGAGTATAAAATAGATAAAGTTTAGCCCATGTTTCAACCAATTCTCCATGGATAATTCAAAGCCACACACTACATAAAGGTAGGAAGCATGGCGTAGGCTTTAGATACAAGCGACATGGGATAATCTTGTCCACTTCCACTCGGCAAGCAAATTCTAGCTAAAACTTAACCATCAGATATTTTTAATTCCCAAAACTGAATAATCACAGCTATGGTTTCCACCCTTAAATCGCTATTTTTGTCCAAATTTATTCAGAGGGATTTGATCATGTATAATGGAATCTGAACCATGAAAAGGAGGTGAACTGTTAAACTTAAGAAGAAACCAAACTAACAAGCTCTTTACATCCTCAAATTCATAGCCTCTTAATTGTTTTCCTCTTAGAAATATACAGAAGCAGCATCACAACAAACAACCAAAGCTATCATTTATGTGACAACCTTTAATAAATGAATGTAGAGACACTGATTCAATAAAGGAAAATTAGCCTGAGGTTTAAATATAACAATTCTAGAGAAAAAAATCTTCTTGTTGCATTTGAAAAACAAATATGGTGATTCACGGAAAATATAAGGATGACAAATAGAGAGATATAGGATCCCTAAAAATATGTTGATCATTTAATTGCTGATCCCCGATTTTTGCAGCTGCTGCTGTCTGTGGAAGGCTATCTAAAACCTGATCAAGACAGGTTGTAATTTTTCATAGCGATAACCAAGTGCAAATTACTTCCTAAGTCTATGAAGTTCTGTTCCAATGAAGAAATAAGTTTGTGTGAATAAGTGTGGGGGTGATACGCTCAGGGAATTGTTTTTGATCGAGTAGTTGAGTTTTGCTTATAAACTGTCTATAGCCTGATCAGCAAGAACTGCTCAAACATAATCCCTACCCACATCATCTTCTAGGAAGTCACTTCTTGCAGACTGGAGGTGAGAGATGATTAATTTCTCCCTCCACCCACAACGTGAGATTAAACCACTAAAGACAAACACAGAGGTCTAAATGAGGAACTCTGCTGCAATTACAGTCAGGTTTTCCTATAAGATAGGAATGAAAAGCAGCTCAGGAATGCTCTCTCCCACTTTGCTCACGATGTGTATCCCAGCTGAAGACTATTAAAACCCCAGCACTCCTCTCCACCGTGGCTTTTTACTTCATCAGTGGAAATAAAGGGGGGGGATAGTTTCTGCCTTGTAGTATTGTGCAGTATCATTTGGTGTGCTATTAAGAAAAATTAGAAAGTTTTTATCAAGTAAATGATAATCATGGATAAGATCATCCAATCACCCAGTACATCTCTTCATGAGATTAGTGAGGAGATTTCCTGATTTAAAAGATGGAGCACACAGGGCCATTTTATTCTGAAGCAGGAAAACATTTGTCCAAGAAAAAATATTCAGTGAGAATTTAGTGGTGTCAGTTGTACAAGAGTTACCAATTTCTCTATTTTATAGAATATTGGTACCAGATCACCTTGCAATCCCTGCTTCTAGAACCAAAGAGAGTTGAAGGAATCTGCATTCCAGCACCCAACTGCCTCTTCCTTTTATACCATATCAAATAAGTTGTTGAATGTTCTTTGACAGAGGCAGAGTTTTGGAAACATAACACAAACAATGAAGTAATATCCAAGTTATTTACTGTTTCCAATTACAATCAAAATAAATTGGTTAATTATGAAAAGTGGCCCCTTATTTTCCCTGATTGTTAACCAACTATGTAACTATTATTTGTTTGGCATTTTAATTAGAAAAACCATAAAATATTAGGGCCCGACATAAGACCATTCTTGCCAATGCCAGCTGAGGACGCTTATTAAATAAGGTATGATCCTGCAGTACAAAGACAATAACATTAAAATGATGGTTATAATCTGCAAGCTGGCACCAGGGCTGAAATCCATAGGGAAGGTATGAACTGCTGCTTTGAGTCCCCCAGAAAATGGATACATTCCAGAGCTGTGTAAAGCCACAGTACACAGATTAAAGACACTGCTCAAACGCAAAACGTTAAGCCACTCTTGTGGTTATGATGACAAACGCTTGTTAGTGACACTAATTAATAATAACACCTCATCATATGTGTAGACGTCCATTTGGAAATGTATTGTTCAACTCTTACACCAAGTTTACCACCTTTTCTCTTGTCATATATTGCTTTCTAAAGAAATGGAGAATTGCAACTAAACACAACTTAATGAATATTAATGAATAATGATTATGTTGGATTCTTTGGTGGCTAGAGAGTGAAATAAACATTTCTACCCATAATATATGGTTGTAGACAATGAGTATATGCAGTGTTTTATGTGCTTAATAACAGAAGCTTTGAAATTGGGCTAGTGGTTGTGTGTTTGATTGTTTGTTTATTTGAGGCAGAGTCTCATATCTCTCATATTGGTTTTAAGCTTTGAATCCCAGAGTGACCCGGAACTCGTGTAGCAGAGGCTGGCCTTGAACTACTTGTCTTTCAGCATCTGTCTCCCAAGTTCTATTATTACAAGCATGTGCCACCATAGCTGATTTTATGGATTTTCTTCTCTCTAAAATTCCAACAAACAGAATTCACCCAAGAGTCATTGTGTAAATTAGAATAGAAGCTGTGTCACAGCTATTCACCTGTAATAATACCTGGAAGTTAGATGAAAATGATGATGCATTGTACTCTTTTCTATGTCAATATATACAAAAACACTTTTAACAAAATACTACTTTCTTTCACAATAGCAGTTACGTAGAGACTGTTATGGAAGTAATAATCTTACTATATTTAAGGGTCACTCCTCCAGAGGGAATTCATATAAGGGAATTTGACCTCATACTATAAACATAGTCAAAAGCCTATGTGTTGGATGTCCTAGGAGGAAAAGAATTTTGTCAGATGCTTTTTCAGCATCTAATGAACTGATCATATGATTTTTTTCTTTCAGTTTATTTATATGACGGATTACATTGATAGATTTTCATATGTTGAACCAGCCCTGCATCTCTACTTGATCATAATATATAATTTTTTGGATGTGTTCTTGGATTCGGTTTGCCAGTA